>BMAT01001600.1:40374-57734 GCA_019649035.1 Elysia marginata | reverse complement strand
TTTTGTATCTGCTGATGCTTCAAGCTCTTTCCGGGTCATAAACAAATACATGTACCATTACTTTGCTTCCAAGTTTATTCAGTCAACACATTCTACAATTACAAAAGCACAAATTGAAAATTACCAATGCTCAGTCAAGCTGACTGATAATCATATCACGTATGCTGAGAGTCACCTGTGGACAGTCTGGTGTCTCACATCTCACATTTATTAGGAGCATATTATGTCTTCAAGCGCAAGAAGCAAAGGCTTACTAAACTCAACCATCAAGCTCTAGATCTAATTGGTACCAGTCTATTAAAAAATGTAAAATTACCCTTGATCAACTTTCAATAAGTCAAACTAATGTAAGGTAAATAAAAGCATGTTTTCTTTTTACAGCATCTTGTTTCATTACATATTTATTTCATCCTCGCCTTTGAATTATTTTTCTTTGCCTAAAGGGTCTATTTTCTCTCCCTTCATATTCACGAAGAAGTCTCTGGAAATTTTTTTTCTTTTGTTTGTCTAATCAGACTACGTCATGACAAATAAATAAAACAAAGTCACTAATCATTGGAGACTCAAAACATGACAAAACGAACAAAAAGTAAAGAATCACCATCTCATAAAAATCCAACTTTTATTAGTAAAACATTATCATACTACACATACTATAAGCAAGCACAAAGACTAAAATAACTTACTGAAAGTGAAACACGGTCTCCCACATTATTGTTGTCGATCAAAGGGTGGAAAAGGCAAAAGACAACAAATAAAACCATAACCATGTCAATGAGAAGCATGATAGAGTGAATACATTGGACGTGACATGGCTGGGAACTGCTCCACCAAGATGTAAACTAAAACCACAAATAAATCTAAATTGACTTATAGTATACCATTCATCTGCAATATAATAATACACACAATTAATAAAGGCATTGAGTTTTCCTATCTTAGTTAAGCCTTGTTTTTAAAATTGGGACGATATAACATATAGGTTAACTTTGATCTGAAGAGATATGCTTTTATTAACAGTAATATTGTAAGCACCACATTCTATAGATTAAAATATTGCAAGCTTCAAGGATATTTCTGACAGAAATTTTATTCAGCTCATCAGATTTGCAGGGGTCTGAAGGGGCAGAGCTTGGTCTGTTAGTACAGTTTTAGTGTTGTGAACGGAAATTAACCCTACCTATGTCAATTTCACAAACTATACACAAGCACACAAGGAGAGCAAAAAAGTTGTTCACATCAACAATTTCAATGAATTGCAAATAAAAAGTTTGTCGCACTGGGGTCTTTAATATCCAACAGAACAATATCTCATATTAAAAAGATTTTTATAAGGCACTCAATTTCCTGCCTGAAGTGCATCCTCATTAAAAAATTATATAATGAGAAAAAACCAGCAATACTTAATATGTAAATCTATATATATACATATAGCAAGTACTACCACATTACCCTACAATTTATCTACATCTATTTATTTAAATTTTATTCTAATTGCTCTATTCATTTGAGCCTTGAATCTAAATGTCTGTACTGGGGCCACTAACTATAACATAAATATTCACAATAATGATAATTACAGAAAAATTATAGAAATAAATATGTATTCCAATTCCTTTTTTCAATATTCATACAATTAATGTTATTAATGCCGCTACTTCAGAGATTTGCTACCAATAATATCTTGCAGCCAGCCAAAACGAACCAAATTCCCCTATTTTCATATTCAAATACTTAACAGCCCATTTCCTTAAGCTGCCCAAAAGGCAGCAACTGCCTTAAAAAGACTTACTTGTTTTACTGATTTGACATATAAAGGTACACAAAAAAGAGGGGGAGTAAAACTTAAATGCTCAAAACGTTGGGGTCTGACTTGTAAGGGTATGTATACTGATAAAATAATGGAAAAAAATCAATGTTAAACTTTTCTCACTTTAAAACTTAGCAGACTGAAGCAGATGATACAGCTTATCCTTATGCAATTTACAAGACTCTTTACAGCTATTTTTCTACACGATAGCCAACGCTGGGTCAAGACACAGAGTACAGGCTCTTGATAGGTTAAAAAGGGGCCCACAAAGACAGCCGAAAATGACATAGCCCCTACAATGTTTTAAAAATCAGACATACTATATGAGCAAATTATCAATTTTTTCTCTAAACAGAAGCAAATATGATAACATCACTCATTACAAACATGTCTGGTTTATCTCAACTCAAATTTAGAAAGTCCAAATTTTAAAAAAATGCAGACAAAAATAAAGTGTCAAGTCTTTTAATGCTGACTCCAATACTATTTGACATAAGGTTTTATTCTGAATTTTGTAACTTAGCCAGGATAAAGAGCCTGCCTTAGCATTATCCCAAATGAGGTAGTTTTATTGACAAAAAGAGCATCCTGGTCGTTTACAGGCTAATCAAACTGGGTCAAAGTTCACTATGCACTAGGGGAAAGAACAGAAAACAGATACTGTATCTGCTGATAAAAAATCTACTATTGCTTGGTGTCAACAACTTTCAAGCAGATGACAAAATTATATCCTACATCAAGCTGTCATAAAAAAAAAATTCTAAAAAAGAATTGATAGGCAAGTGCATATCAAAAGATTGAAGAAAAAAACAAAACAAAGGGTCAACATAACTCTTTTAACAAACAAGTCAAGGACATGACGGAATGGAAAGAAAGACAAATCTATCTCTAGGTTTTTTTTATTACATATATATGTCTACAATTCTAGAAAATTGGATTTGTGAGTCTAGGAAAAAATATTGTATACTCAACTTTGGGCAGTTTAACTGAATGAATTTGTACTTGGATATGATTGTTCAGGGTCTTCACAAGCTTGACAAATTTTTTGGTTTTTTTTTTTACATCTTGTGCAACAAAGACATTTCTAGAATTCCCTAATTCCTGGAATCTTCATCCTGTTGCACAGCCACATACTATTGTTTAGCTTATCTTCATTGATAACACATCCTCTTGAACTTCTCAAGCAAACTAATACAGTTCAGAATGATGCACATTTTAGAAAACTGACATGAATAGCAATGCACTGACCATGAACTTCAGCAAATCATGGCATATTAGATGAGTTATTCACCTGGGTATGAATTTATTTTTTTTTATATTGTAGCTTGAACAGAATGAGCAGTAGCTCAATCAGTAGGGAGGTTAACCGCTATGCAGGATGTTCCAGGTTCACTTCCCAGTCCAGGCAAAATTTTAATTGTGCCCTTTAGTTCACCCAACACTTAATGAGTAACTAGGTCTCTTAATACCAGGCAAAACTAAAGGCCGTTAGGAAAGCAATGACAAATTACCTTACTATGACAAATGCCAAGAAAAATAAGGGCCCAATTCTTGTTCTTTAACACTCACATTGAATAACTATGGGATAATTTTATGTTAGCTTAAACTGCTTGCGTCTTGTTGCCATGTAAGTCCTGCAAACTCCAAAGAGACCTAAGGAAATACACACAAAACCTTTTTTATCAGTGATAAAGCCCAATTTTCTGTAGAATCTCACTCACTATCACATTAATCAATTAAGCTCTTCATGCCAGATTTTTTGACATTGTATCAACTTGTCATACTAATCTGTAGACTTATACATTCTCTAGCAATGATAACAAGTACCATTTACAAAAATAGAAAAAAAATTTACACTTAAAACAGTACTAAAACTATAATTTTGGTCTATTCTACTGAAAAATGAAATTTTTGAAAATCAAATTCACAATCATTTAGAGAACTTTTTTAGTGTCTGTCTATGAAAAGGAAAACTTTTTTCTTTTCTTTTTTGTTAAACGATCTAATCACCAAAACCATTGGACAATTTTTGTTTAATATAGAGCTGAGTTAATCAACCTTAAAATAATGTGCATAATAACAAAATAATTCGCATTGGTTTTTAGGGCAAAACACCGATTACGAGACAGAAAACTTGATAAAGATTTTGTTTAAAAAAATGATAAATTGAAAGCATCCTTTCCCAGAAGAGAAGAGACAAGAGAGTGGAAAATGATAGTAGAATCTCATGTATTAATAGGCAGAAGAAAATGGGCTCTTAAAAATACCACACCAGTAGCTCTGGCAGTTCTTGCTTGAATATGGCAGAGTCAATATATATAAAGTGAGATTCTAAAATTTTTAGTAGGGTTTCACAAACATTAGTAATAATTTTCTTTTCATGCACTGAATAAAAGACAATGGGGTAAATATAAATCAACACATGATTTATTCAATTTTCTGCTAATTGGTTTCATACCATATGAAAACAAAGAGGCTGGGAGAAAAAGTAGAGATAAGTTATATTATTTAAAACAAAATTAGATGGAAAAATATTTTTTCCTTAAGATCAAACTGATGATTTTAGTTTGTTAGTGTCAACATCTGACAAGCTATTTTGACATGGATCTCATGAAGCATACAAATAGGGCAAATAACTGTACCAGTAAGTTAAAGACAGTGTATTAGAAACATACAACAAGCATCAAGAATAATATTGAGCATTTTATATGGGTCTATCTACATGCACCATTGAAGTAAAGAATTTACTTAGCAAAGTTACAAACTAAGCTTAGGTTTTGTATATGAACCACACATTTGAAAGGTATCAGCAAAGATTCTAAAAAATATTTAGGGGCTTTATGCCAAGCTATATGGGTATAAAAAAGTTTATGCCATTACCTTGGTCTTCAAGACTTTTCTGTAACATTCTATTTTCTTTATGAAATTAAGGATAATACAAGTCTTTCTGAAAACTCATATATAAGCTGAAAACAATTTGTAACACCCTGACTGTGTAACCCTGAGTGTTTTAAGATTTAAGTCGTCATAGAACTAAAATTGTATTCAATTGAAAAATAAGACATTAAATAAAAACTATTTACAATCACAAGCTGCATTCTGTGGTATTGATCATTAAAGCAAAGTTGGTAAAGTACAAAAGATAAGAAAATCAAGTCCAGCACAAACAAGCTCTTTAAATGAGAGGATGAAATTAACTGAAAGTAAATGCTGCAAAGGTGATATGAGATCAGTGGTTTTGAAGCCCCATACTTAATACATATCATTTCCCCTCTCATTCTTGATCCATATTTTAAACTTTACAATGATAATCATCAGAATATTAATAAAAAACACCTAATAAAATCATAGAAAGGTCTTAAAAAGCTGTCAGAATGCAAAGCAATAGAAAGCCATTCTCAACAAGTTACTTTAATTGAAAGCTGTATGATATGCACAGCTTAAAGTAAGCACAACTTGCTGGCAACTTTTTTATTTCTTTTTTTGCCTGGAATCCCTAGTTGAAGTGTCACAACCTACATAATAATAAGCCCCACTCTTTTTCTCTTGTAATGCAACCCTCATTTGTGTCAATTCACACCTTTTGAAAACAGTTTATAAAATCTACAAATTAGCATGGAAAAGTCAGTAGTGCTTGAAATATGTAATGGCTAGCTCCTTGCAGATTTGCTTAACATGATAATTGTCACTGCATTAGCAAAATAGCAAATCTCGTGTACAAGTTATACATGTAGTTTCAAAATAATCGAGTCTCAGACTTTAAAAAGTTGTATCTAGCATCTCCATTTTTTGCATTTGACAAACATGTCTCAGTGCATTTTTAATAATTTGTTTAATTGCAAGATGGGCAATGACATTAAAATACAGTGATATGCTTAGTCATGTCAACCTGAGGTAGGCCATTTTGCTATATCTGGCTTCCTAATCTCAGTTTTCACAACACCAATTCATGTTCAGGAGCAATTAATGCAGACTCGACAAAACACAAGGTCGACATGTTTGAAACAGTTTGTCCTTAAAAGAAAGCATCCCTGAAACCCTCTCTCATGTGACTCAGTTGAAATTTTCCCTGCATTAATTTAATCCTATTCGAAGGGCTTAGGTGTATCTGCATCGCTTAGGTGTTTGTGTTAACGTGATACCAGATATTCTCAGTCACTAATGTTTCCTTAAGCTAACCAAAGATATTTTATGCAATTCAATTCCAGTAACTATATGAGAATATCCTAGATGATTACTTTACAGCAATATTTCATAAGCCTGAAAAGATAAAAAACCTCTTAAATGCATATTGTAAGAATAGTTCCAAAACAATTGAAGCATGAAAGCATGTGATATATGCGCTAGCTGCTAACTTTTTGACCACAGTCACACATAGGCTGAAATTGAACTTCTTTATCAATGTGAAGCGCTTTAAGTTCTCAAACCGTAGGAAATTTAAGTTGCAAAAATGGTTTTAAAATTTTTGGAAAGGCATAAATCATTATCAGGCCTAACCAAAATATTGCTCAACTCAACATTTCAATTACTGAAAACGACTCAGACCAAAATGGTATCAGCTTGTAAATATAAGCCAAGTATGAAAGAGAATATTCAACCCATATGGAAAAATCTTAAGGTACTGATCACACTGAAACCTGAAGGCAACCAAGTGAATTAGAACAGCTTAAATTGAAATGGCATCAGCTCAGCTTAAATAAAATTAATCAAAATAAAGCAGAAAAAAAATAATCAGAGCTTTTTGATCTGTATAGTTAGTTTTATATTTTATTCCTGTCTTTCTTCTGATATATAAATTAGATAACATTAGCACCACCCACTTAAGCTTGGGTTTCCTAGTGGGTTCTCATTTATAAAATTGAAAACACAATGTCTTAAGTTAAAACGTTGTTACAATTATACATCAGACTAATAAAAATTTAAGAATAAATTTAGCTTAAGCATATTTCTTCCCACAAAGAATAAAAAACAAACAAACAGTGATGATTATTTCCTGCTATGAAGAGGTTGTAAACTTCTCAAAATGTTTATGAAAAAACCATCACAGTGAGTTGCACCAGCAACTTCTAGTATTAACTATGAAAATAAATGGTTAGACAGTTCAATACTTGGCTCACAACAAATAAGGCCTTGTTATATTGTGACGCGGCCCTAAGTTCCTAAAAAAACCAAGAGGCTTAAGTCAAATTAAATCAAGTAACTGTGACAGGTAATTTGCACCAATGGATGGGCTTTAATTTCTGATCACAAATGCTATTAAATCTTTGCATAAAATAGTTATGGGGTAAAGAAGTTTGCACAATTTATTATTCCACAGGTGATTTATAAAATTTAAGGACTTTATGCGCCTGCAATATATTTTACAAAAAAAAACTTTTTTTAAAATGCTGATAAAAAGACTGCAATTTGATTCTAAGAGAACTAGCCAATCAACGTCAAATATTGCCTTGTCACTTTAGAAAACAAAAAGAGAACAGGTGTAATGATATTATACAATTTCAATGCAAGCTTAGGTATTATACAATTTCAATGCTAGCTTAGGTATTATACAATTTCAATGCAAGCTTGACAGCTTGCTGAGAGTAAAATGCTTGTCCATATTGACTCATTAACTCTACAAAACCATCAAATAAAGCTAATTAGAGTACGCTTACTGCTAATCTTGTTTTAAAAATCAGCACCAGCATAAATTGTAAGCTTTTTGGGACATTAATACAATATCACCTATTACTACAATGAGACCTTGATATAGGGAACTCTGATAATTGAGAAACAGGGAACAAGGGGCCCAACAAATTTTAACATTGAGATATATATTTAGAAAAAAAAAAGAAATAAAAAACTTTTTTTTTTTCAAGAATGATGTATAGAGAGGTTGGAAATCCATGAAATGCGTTCCCATCATTTTACTAGCAGGTTGGTAGCCAACTGTAACAATGGTTGTTGTTGATTCCTGCTACGTTTCCATCCTGAAACAAAAAACTATTTCCACAGCACCAAAGCTAACAAGCTAAAGACAGCTTCTGTTGCCTATTACAATCTCAAGGATAGACTTGTTTACTCAGGAGTTGCGTTTAAATCACACATGGCTAGCCCATCGCAACATTTACCTGTGAAGGCTCAGGTTATTGCTGACCCATCATGCCATACTAAAGTTATTAGTTAAATGTTTGCTTGGCAATGTTATGGAAGACAGTCTTTGTCATTCTGCTTCATGGACTGAAAGAATTTGTGAATCTTAACTACAGTGTATATATTAAAAACAATGGAATTGTTATCATCCACTTATGATCTCTAAGAGACAAATGATATAAATCATCAATAATTATTACATAAGTGGAGTTAAGACCAAAATTTCAGATAAATTAGGAAACCCTGGAAATTAAGATTTGCATCTCTTGACAAGTCCCAATTATCGAGGTCCCACTGTAGTACTCTTAAAGACAGAAACTAGATTCTTTTAAGATGAAAATCATGCCACACAGAGACTAGTTTAAAATTAAATATTAAATTCACACAAAAACAGAACCATAAAAGGGGGTTATTGCAGTTCATGTAAGGTTAGCTACCCAGTTTAAGAAAAATGTGTTTTTTTAAATGAGAAGTTTGCAGAAAAATGAAATATTCATGCTCACTAATGTTGACTAGTTTTTGTCATTCAGAAAATGCTAACATCTCAGGTTATCAAAAGGGTACCATTTAAGACTCTTTTTAGAACAATGGAGCTAAAAGGTAAAAAAAAAAACGATCATACAATCATTTGACATTTTTACAACATAAAAAAATTGCAAGCCAGGTTTATGGCCATATAGTATAGTAGGTCCAACAAAAGTGACTTAAAAAATCTTGAGTTGCTGCTTTACCACCAGGATGCTGTTGCGTTTACATTGAGCAGAAGTTAAGAAAGCCTTAGGGTTACACAATCTTGCTCCAGCGCTTGAACTTTGGCACATCCTTGACAGGAACGTTGCAAGTGTGAGCCTTCAGTCGTAGATTCCTATCTTCCGTTAGCAGAACGACCTCACGGCGAAGACGTACTGGCTCATCTGGGGAGGTTTCAAAGAAAATTTTTTTGCTCTATCAATTTTTTAAAAATTTGTTTATTTTCTTACTTCACATCTTAAAACAAGCTCTTAAAGAACAAGAAAAAAATAATCGTTTTGTGCATACAATTGTTTCGAAAAGTTTGTATCGGTTGTGTTGAAATCACTTCACACACATTATATGTTTACAACACATCAAGTGTAATGTGTTGAATTCACTGTCTGGAACTAACCTTTTCCTTTTGGCATAAAGTCTCTGGCCAAATCTTTACAGTAGTGAAGACAGCAGTTGAGGATTATATCATCATTGATACCCTGAAAAGACATATTGTGAATTACGTGAAAATAGGACAGACAGATGGTTTTCAGGGAGGATGGGGGGAGGGGAGATGTGCTGAGGTGGAAGCAAATATGGAAAATTATTTTACTGCATACACACTTTTCTTGTAACTCTGACACGTAAGTTATTTCATATTTAAGCTATGTCTTGAGACTATTTTTTAACTTCCTTCACAAACGTTGCATACCAAGGAAATTGGACTTAAATAAATTGTGAAACCTTGACAAAGAACCTACTTAAACTGCAGCTGACTTACTGCACTATCTTCAGATTCCTCTGAGCGGAATGCAATTGTTTCAAGCACAGAACCACGGGCTGTGAGGGCTCGCAAGTTTGGGTTTTTAGCTTCAAACTCATCCTCCAGGAAAGTAATAGCTGCCTGGGCCTGTGACTGAACCAGCCTGGCATGCTCTGCTTGCTCCTCTGGACTGCTGGCTCCCTGTCTGGGCTGCTGCTGGTGGCTTTCTTTAGCACCACGCGCCAGCCCATCCAACTCATTGATCACTGGAAAAAAGAAAACATAATTTATTAGGAAAGCAAGTTAAGCATTCCCATACTTAACTCTGGTGTCAAAAAAACAAGAAGAAGCATTCTCACTACTCTTGACACCTTGCAAAATGACCATAACCTCAAATGTTGTCAATCATAGATATTTTTCCCAGTTATAGATTACTTCAACACCATTATTTTGATGGCCATCTTGTAAACCAGCTAAATGACTGAAAGTTGCCTGAGTTGGTGGCTTTATAATGACTGTGTTTTCATAAATTGATTGATTATTTTTTTTAAACCTGCCTAACTCTTGACCTAACAAAATGCAGACAATCCAATACCATGGCAATATTGACCCAATATGAAAATTAATCCATACTATAACAGTTTTCTTCACCAAACTGACTGGCAGCACAACAAGACTATTATAAACAGACCTGATTACTCAAAAATGCTAAAAAGAGGTACTCTTGAGGTAATAAATACATATTCCTCAAGAGAAATAGATAGAGGTCACAGAAAAGAGATGATTTGTGTCCCTTCTTTATTTCCTACAAATAACACTGAAGAATGGAGAAAAACGATGACCTCTTTCCACATTGGGAAGAATTGGCACATTTCACTGCAAAATTAGCAATTGTGAGTGATGTAAAAGTAGTACAAGTTTAGTACATATTGCTAAAATTGGTATAAGTAGGCAGGTCTATATGAATATATGTTTGGTATCGTTGTCTAGTGGTTGACACCCAGCTCAAGAACAGACAGGTCCAGGGTTTGAGCCCTGGCTAAGCCATTAGGCGTTTAGTCCTTGAGAAGGGCCCTTTACAGACATTTCATTGCACTATTTAGGTGTTAAATGAGTACCTAGCAATGGGCAGTAAAAGATCTTGTCAGTATGCTAAAGTGATGAGCTTAATATCTGAGTTTAGAAGGTAATTTAGTTAGTGATGAACTGTCTGAGAATCCATGAAAAATGTTTGGAGCATACTAGAAACTAAGGTGCGACATGAAAAATGCTCTTTACTTTACCAAAAAAAAACAACTTGAGGAGGCCAGCACTTACCTACTAAAGGCAGAACCAACGTGTACTTCTTGCTGTACAAAATCTTGCGTAACAAGGCAAAGTGGTCAATGAAACAGTTTGTGTCTGGGATCAAGAAGATTGGTCGGATCTCCAGTTCTATCTTGGCATGCTTGTGACTATCAATGATGGCCTTAGAAATTGGAAGAATACAAATATTAACACTGTTAAAAAAGGAGATGGAATTGCGGCATGATTTCAAAACAAAGCAGCCTTACAATATCAAACGGAATATTGCTTGCAAAGTTGGATTTTGAGATGGCATTTTCAATTTTTACACCAATTTGAAAAAAAAATTTAAAAATTTAACATTTATTATCTAAAAGCTGAAAACTTGTGTCCCTGAGAGAAGTATTATCAATTAAGATTGAAATAAAATCAAAGATGAATATGGAAATAACTTCATCAAAGTGGGACTTGCAAAGATTCTTGAATAGATGTTGCTAAAAAATAAAAGGGTATAAAAATACCCTATAATATACGGTATTTTATACTCAATAAAACTGTTGGTACAGCTTTGTACATTGAATAGTACATTATTTTACGTTTTGTTTTGTTTATAAAACATCTTTGCCAGTTAAGGTTTGATAAAAAAAAACAACCTAAAATTTACATTCAACACACTTTTTTGTAAAAAAAGAAACACAGCACAGCCAAATGTTTGATTGGATGCATTTCTTTTACCTCTACAAAACAGGTTGATTACCTCTCTGTTTTCATTGGCCTTCTCCCTCTGCTGCCTTTTTTGTTTCAACTCTTCCTTCTTGTCTTTCAGTTTCTCAATATCATCTTTCTCTTTGCCACTTTTGTCTCCATCATCCTCAGAATCGTCCTGCTCTATAATGACATCATCTGACTGTGTCGAAAATTGATGAGAATAGTCATTCACTACAGCTTCAAACAGCACTTGAATTCTTTTCAAAATACAAAGAGAGACTATTCTAAGGACTGTCAGAATCATTTTTGGTCCAGATATGTTTTGGTTTTGCCAATGTAATTTTTATATGAAAAAAAATTGTTAAGACCACAAACGCTTAAAGAAACTTTTTTTCTTTTATGCCCCTTTTCTGCATTTCCTCACACAGTGAGCCACTGTGGCCTGCTTTCCAATTGGTTCTGTTGCTTTTCAAACTTTGGGTGACAATCTAGGCCGACATAGACATAGTATACACAAACAAAAAAACATTATGAGTAAATGTCACATTCGCTATTTTTTTTTCATTGCAATTTGTTTTGCACGACCTATGAGGGCCAAATCAACCAATTTTTTAGTACTCAATAGTCCTAACTGAACAAGCAACAAAATGAAATAAATTATTTGAAATTTCGTGCTCCCACTTTATTTTTCAGCTGACCTGCCTGATTACACTATCTAGATTATGGTAATGCACTACTGTCTGGTCTACCAATGTATAAGCTAAACAAATTACAAAAAAATCCAGAAGTATACCTCTAAAGTAATTAAAAAACAAAACAAAAATAAACTGATCATACAAAACCCCTTTTGAAAGCATTACATTGGTTACCAGCAAAAGAGAGTTTGTAGTTTTGTTTTTATATGTTTGAGGGATTTAGCATCACAATATTTACAAAAATGCTGCATCTCAGTCAGCATAAGTCATCTTGAGAGTTTAGATCAAATAGTGGAAAACATTGCTTTTTATTCTAAGATCAAATTTGAAATCTTACGATGATTGATCCTTTACATAGTATGACCATTTATTTGGAACCCATTCCCGCAAGCAGCACCCTCAAGTGATTTTAAAAAGTCTCTTAAAAGCCTATTTTCTCAAAAATATTTTTGAATCTTATTTATGCATTGTTAGTGTCATCTTTCATGGTCTTTTATCTCCCTTATTACTTATAGCAACGGCTGAATGAGTACCCTTAAAGTTTTAGTTTCTTGCATTTTGATTTGCCTTCTTTTGTAAATCACAAATTTTTATGTAGCAAAGTTTTGCAGTTTGTCTAAGAATGTTTCTCTCTTTTCACCGCTATTTAAATGGTTGCTAGATTTTTTGATGGTTTTGGTATGATTTAAATTGTTTTGTTATTATCATATATGTATGGATTTTATTTAATATTCATTGTAAAGCGCTTTGAGAGACAAGGACATCTTTCAATACTCAATGCATAAAACAAGCTCTGCACCTCTTCTTCTGATTCTCCATCATTCTCAGTCTCCGAGTGCAATTTCTCCTCCGACTGTGATGGCCGCGGTGCCACAGAGTAATACTTTCCAGTCTCCACATTGTAGCCAAGCATTGGGGGTTCCACACCACACAGGTACTCGCCAAATAATCGCAGCTTCTCTATACGCAGCCAGTCTTCAGCTTGTCTCTGGTTAAAGGAATGTTAGAAAATTTTTGTTGTTCTCAGAACTCTTAAAAAATAAAAGAAAATCAATTGAGAGTCATTCTTATGTATGGCTGTAATTCACTTCATATCTCTTTGTTGTACATTGCGTAGGTTTTATTTACACACAATAAAAGAATCAGATATGAAAAATTATTTACATTAAATAAAAAAAAGAAAAGTAAACAAAAATTATTGTGCTTTATATCTCAGTCTACTCCATTTGTACTATTGTTTTATTCATCCATAGTATGTTTTCTCGTTTTTTTTTTAAATACTTTTTATTTTTTGTTTCTCAGGCTCTTTCTTCTTTTCCACTTGTCTCAGCATCTTCATCTTTCTCTGAAATTTTGATATATCCTTTGCTTTTTATTACAGTTATCTCTCTCATTTCATTTCTCTGCCTCTCTTTGCCAAAGTTTACACTGCAGATAATGCTTTTCATTTGTCCCGGGCAGTGCTATAGAAGCAAAATAAAAAAAATTTTGATAGCTGTGCAAGCCTTTGAATCAGTCAAGGATTCCAAATGATTGTTGAAAAAAAAAAACAGAAATGAGCTGAGCATTGCATCTCACAGTAAATGAATGTCATAGACACAGTCTATGCACCAGTTATTCTTGATTTTACAATATATAAAGAATAGTAATTACTCACAACTGGAAAACTTCCCAACAGATGAAGAAAGAGGAAAAAGCCTGAAAGAACGGAGATTTGGCATCCCCAATAAGTACAAAATTTTTCAAACTTTGAGTGTTCAAAAGCAGATGCTCATTGTTATTTGTATAAAATATTAGATATATTTGTCTTACCTTGTCGACAGAGGAATCAGCATAGAAAACTTCCTGAGGTGCACTTAACATAGGAATAAACCCAGCCAGGGTGGAGTCTTCATGCAACAAAACTGGTTCATACCCTGAATATAGATTTAAAATTTTAAAAAAAGTTTAAAGGTTTTATTTTCCATTGTCAACTCATGTAAATATATCAACTCATTCCTGGAAGTCTTTAGTCATGTTATGAAATTTTGTGGGGAAAATTCTTTTCAGTTCCATTCTTTTACGAATGTAGGAAAGGCAGTTTCATGCCTCTTAAGTTTGCATGAAATTAAAATTTGGGGAAGTAATAAAGAGAAGCTCCTGTAAAATCTTTGGATTTAATTTATGTTACTAAAAAAAAAAAACCAACTAGTTTTGGAAGCAAACTCCTTGTAGAAATGTATGATATAAAACACACTGACAAAAAGCCTTTTGAAATTCCTCCAATAATAATTCGTGATGAAGTAAAAAAAACCCACCTAATTTAGATAAATAAAACCTAATTTGTGAACCAGTCTCACAAGGTCAATTTTGTTGCAAAAATTAATGAAAAATTGTACTCATGTATCTATGAAAAGCTCTTCAAAAGCCTTTTCATGTGGCAAAAAATTATTATGGCATTTGAAGAAGTCTTGAACCACTGCATTGTAAAGATTGAGGCTAAGCATATCCAAATTTCAAGAAAAATAAGAAAAACGAATTCCAAATCTTTCAGAAGTTATTTATCCATTCTAATAATTACTTTACCGTGCTCATTTATTAATTAGAAATGAGCACACCAAATTGAAGTAGTTGCCTGTTAAATTTCTTTTTTTTGCTGTTGTTACAATATTTATATGTTTGTATTAATTGATATACACTCCATACTAAAAGTGAAGTAGTAAACTGCAAAAAGCAGTAAAGGGCTAAAAAGGCAGAAATAGTTGAGGCTATGAAACAGTGCATATTTTATTCTATATTTGAGTCTTAGTGAAGAGAGAAAAAAACTCATCTCAGCTATCTTCTTTTCCCCAATAGTTTGTACTCTTTATGAAATACTGCTAGTTGGTAGGAACAATACCCCAGTCACAGTACTTTATTCTCATTGTAAGTAGAGGAAAAAATGATATCCTTTGACAACGTGTCAGATTTAATCCCAAGAAGATGTCATTCAAATCCTATGCAAATATTAAAATGGCGCTTTTCCTACAGCTCAGTAAAAGCCTTCTCATAACTTCGCTATTTAATGCCCCCCCTGAACATGTCTTTAATTTTATCACAATGCACATCAATTTGAATTAAAAAAAAAAACCTTACCATATATGAACATGATCTATAAAGCCTTCAATTTTTTAAAAACTATACTGCTCTTTTTTTGTTTAAAGCAGACATTTTTTGCTATTACCTACTATTTATTACCTTACTGTTCAAGAAGGATATAAGTAGGATATTTAATTGACAAACCTGGCTTCTGCTCTCGTATAAGACAGCCTTGCTTAGTCTCTACACCGTTAAGAAGATCACAGAACTTGGCAAGATTTTCCCACACATCTATGTGTGGCCTGTGTGGTAAACAAACAGTTCTTGAACTTTTTTCAAAGAACATTTCTTCTTTCAAAGTACATGCATATTTGAATAAAACAGGCATCTTCACTGCATTAAAATCAGAAGATACTGCTTGACAACAATTTCTACATTTCTGACTTCACCAAAGGCTGTTCAGAAACAGATGAACTGCTCATGAAAATATAATAGTTTTTAATAAAAGATGATTAAGGCTTTTTTTCCTTTTAAAAATCCTTAATTCCCTGCCTACATTCTATGAGTAAAATCATAAATGTGCTCAGGTCGAGCAATTTTGATTGCAATTTTACTTTGCAACGAGTCAATAAAAGGCCAAAAGAACTACAGTTTAAAGGCGGCTACAAACTTCTTAAACACTTACGAGTCTTCTTACTTCTAACTGACTCTAAGGCAGCAAAGACAACCAAAAACATGCTCAAAACTTTATACAGATTTTAAAGTAAAATGGGCACTAGTCAATATTGAAAAATGAATTAGCTTTAATTCTAAATAGGGGGAAGATTTGGTTGTTTGAATTTTAACGTCTCTTTTCAACTACAAGATTATATCAGAGACGGCGCTTGGGACAATTGAAAGCGTGCTGCCACACTGTGATATAAGGAGCGTTTGCATACACCACACCCAGTCACATTATCCTGACACCAGGCCGACCAGACAAATGGGGGGAGAGGATCCGCAAAAGGGGGTATAAGGCCAAAATAATCTAATCGCCCTTTTATGTTTTTTCAGTTAGCTGGAACATTTCGGTGCATGAAGAAAATAAAAGAACTAGTAGTTTTAAGCATTTTTTCTGATCTAAATCAATGTTTTGGATAAGCAAGGTTAGCAAAAATGACCAAAAAATTCACCCATGTGTGTCACTACACCTGATTCAACGCCTGCTTTCATGCGCTTTGAGCAGTTAACATTTCATTTCTTGGTATAGGTCGTATTTGCTACATGAATTGACCCAGACCACACTCTGGTCACAAGCCTGGCCTAACTGGCTTGGTATAATCACTTGTGATGCAGGCAATGTTCTATTTTTTGATTATATGATGAGATCTTGTGGATGCCTAATTCTACGTTTTTTGTCATATTACTTGCCTAGAAGTAAAGAAATCACATCGAATAGAGGCCAAAACATCTCTGCTCTCTATAAAATTTCCTTATAATTCAAGATGGTGAGAAGGGTGGGAGGCAAGATTGAGATATGGGCTTTTCTTAATAGGCTAACTGCAGCAAAATATGGCCTAAAATGGAAAAATACCGCTGCGGAGGCCAGGAAAATGGCTCTAAAGAGAAAGAAAACTGGGGAAAACAAGCCGGGGTACAAAACAGGTGAACCTGCAATTTATTTTACATATATGTTGTCATTTTACATGTTTAAATTTCAAATGCGTTTTTCTCACAAAGTACAATTTTTTCTTATTAAAACCCATACTCCTTTGAGACTAATTGAAAGAATACTCCGTACTTTTATGTGGTGATTGTGATTGGTGTGAAGAAGAGATAAGTGAGCGTGGTTTTTAAAATTTAATTTTTTTGTTGGTTTTTCATAAAATTGGGATTTTTTTTACAGAAATCTGGGTTGTTACCCTTTGTAGTGATAGAGCATAACAAAAAAACTGTGAAAAAAGTAGGTATCCAAAAAACTCTTTTTTTGTTTCTTTTAGAGAATACCTGAAAATAAACATTTACAAAGTTTTGTATTACTTGGTTGAAATTTGTAACAGGAATAAGCTTTTGAAATACAGAAATTTGGGGCAACCATGGTACAAAAAAGAAAAATTCATTTTATTCCTACGTTAGGGGTGCTGAAAATGATCGTGTAAGTTAAAATTAGCTACACCATGAAGTATACTAAAAGGGTTACGGGATC
>BMAT01001595.1:133302-144623 GCA_019649035.1 Elysia marginata | reverse complement strand
AAAAAAAAAAAAAAGAATCAATGCCCTTCATCTTCAAAAGAGCTATCATTTACTTTCATTTTCAGGTATGTATGCAGTTGTTTTAACAGCTGGCTGCTTACCTTGCGGTTAGAGCTGGGGGACTGTGCAGGCACTCGGACTGGAGGGTGATAAAGATTTTTGGAGGACCCGGTTGTTGAAATCCTCATTGGGCTTGGTGATGGTGCACTCTCCTTTGCCGGGAGTCTTGAAGGGGCAGTTGAGCTATTGAATATTTAGATTTTTTTCCAAATAATTGGAAAAGATTTGCTCACAACTTGTTCTACAGAATGCATTACTTTGAATAAAATCTATTTTATTCTATTTCTAATCAGAAATGACAATATGACCAAGACTAGAAGGTGAAAAAAGCCACATAAGAATGTATGGTATTGACACTTTTATACAGCGCAGTTTTCTTGCGCTAAAGTACTAGGGAACAGCTCATTTAGTTCAAAATATCAAAACTTCCAGTTAAAGGATTGTTGATTAAAAAAAAGTTCTAGTTGGGATTCAAAAATAGGTTTGAATTATCCACAACTTCAAGTTATCAGAGTTTAAGTTAAATGGACTCCACTGTACAACTGTGCACACCAGGACGACATGTTAGGATATTAATCAAGTTTATAATAGATGATTATATTCAATACACAGTGACAATAATAACAATGCTGTAGTAACAATAAAATTTGTCAAGGATAAGCCAAAGTATTGTGAACATACCTGATATTCCTTTCAGAACCAGGAACATCATGATAAGCCCCAGACAATTTCTGAATTGAAACAAAAAAGGTTTTTATTTAACCCTAGAAGTGTCTATATTAATTTTTGCGTCATAATTTCCATTAGCATTAGTGCTAAAAAAAAAAATTCCCGTTTATAGGCCGATTTAATAGGCCGGCCGACACTTCGTGGGTTAAGCTAAAGAAAGGCATCTTTTATAGAACATAATCACTATCAGAGACCTCTTCCACATCTTTGACAACTTTGCTGTATCATTTGCTTAATAATATGTATAATATAAATTATATAATCCTTTCCATATTAGTATGGAAAATGTGAAAAATTAAAAAAAAAAATCTACCATAAAATTTCTATAAAAAAGATAATTTATTTTCTATAAAAGATAGTTAATTTTCTAATAATTATCAAATTAGCAGACAAGCATAAAAAAATTCACTAGTTGTACTAAATTCATTTTCAACTTTAATTCAGACAAGTTTCTAGTTTTCTACAGAGCAATGGGGTGTTACAATACTTGAATTAATTTTTATCTAGAATTGGCTCAGTAAAATTTTAAGCTCCTAGTCAAAGTTCAAAAGAGAATATAAGAAAACAATACATGTCTAGGCAATTCAATAAATATAAAGGGAAACAAAAATATTTCCCTTCATTTGGCGTTCAACTTATATCTTTATAGTACACACTGGAGGCGTCACATTTCCAAAATAAGCCTACTTAGCTTTACCAAGAACACACAGTCTGCCTAAATATTTTAAGAGTGTAAAATTTTAATTAACTCTATTATTAGTTCAACAGGAAAGTTACAAACACACTAAGAAATAGATGACCTTATTTTCCACTCAATCTGAAAACATTTACAAAAAAAGACTAATAGGTTCAATATTTAACACATTGCACAAAACACATTCTTCCTGTGTAAAGG
Organism: Elysia marginata; assembly: GCA_019649035.1. NCBI lineage: Eukaryota > Metazoa > Mollusca > Gastropoda > Plakobranchidae > Elysia > Elysia marginata. Next base: position 142,939 of record BMAT01001595.1, on the reverse strand, counting down.
TTACATTTCGTAAGGTTAAATTCAAAGTTTCTTTATCACTTTTATGACTGTATACCTCACAATTCACGCTGGGGGACTGAACCAGCACCCTTGATGGAGGTTGAATGTGAGTTTTGGTTCGAGTTGATAAAATTCTCATTGGACTGGGTGAGCAGGCTTTTTCTTTCACAAGGAGCCTTGAAGGAACAGTTAAGCTGAATTTTAAAATGAAAAAAAAAAAACAACAAAACAAAACAATTAATGTTTATGTAACATATATACTGTGACAATATAGGAAAAGCACAAGGTTACTTTATACTTTGTATTGAAAACTTGGTAGAGTTCTTTCTCTAATAAAAGCCAAAATTGTCCATAAGACACAGCCCAAGCCCCTCAATTTTTTAGTTCTTTTCCTGCTAATGAAGTCAGCAGTAGTACTAGTAGTTCTAAGGTTAATAGCACCAATTGTAGTTATTTGTAAATAACAGTACCTAGTGGTAATGACAGGTTGAAATAATTTGAAAAAAAAAAGTATGATACTTTGTTCAAACAAAGCAGAGTCATAGAAGCAATGATGCTCATCTAGGAGTAATGATGGCAGTGGTTGTAATAATCGGTATTGCAGTTGAATTTTAAAGTTTACTATTTCAGTATCAATGTGAGAAAAGAAAGTTTCATTAGACTGTAAAGTTGACTTGAATAAAGATACACATCATGTCAAATCAAATAAATATATTTCATACCTCTTGGAAACATACTTTATACTTCAAATTGTCTGAAAATTGAATTATAGATACGTTACAACTAATACAAGATTGATAAACTGAGAATCTAAACATAGCTTGAAATGAATATGGCAAATAAAAAAAATACCAGGTTAAAATTAGACAAGATCAACTGTGTACATGTAAAGGCACAATGTCTACTGATAAAACAGAGAGAGACAGTAGAAAGGAGCACATCGAAAAGAGTAAGTCTTGAGAAGGTGAGAGGTAGAGATAATTGGGGGGGAAAGGAATAAACGATAAAACCAAATTCTGGTAAAGGTAATACAGGAAATCATAACAAATAAAATAGAACATACTCTTCCTTCTCATTAGAAACAGGAACATCTTGATCAGCCCAGCGTAACTTCTGGAAAAAAAAGTTAATAAAAATGTCCAAAGTTAAAGTATTTTGTTTCATCGTAATGTCCAAAGTTAAATTTTAAAAAATAATGTTAGCTTTGTTTTCTTGTTTGAAATATTTTTGAGGTTTAGACCTACCATACTAATTGAGATAGAAAATTTAAATCCATAGATACATTTGTGAGGCAACCAGGGTGAATCAAGCACAAGTCATTCAGGCTGATTTTGAGTTTGTGCCGTTTCGTTTAAATGTAGTAGTTTAATTTATGGAATTAAATTGTCTCGCTTTGAGGGTGAATGAGTCAATTTTTACTTTCAAAGTCATTACTGTTTTAGACCAAGACATTTTTCTTAGCTTCTAAACTTTCAAAACTTTAAGGAAAGAAAATATATAAAATTAAAACTTTTATAAATTTTTATTTAAAATATATAGACAATTAGAACTTTCAATGACATAACAACCTCGGACTCATATTTGGTGATTTACCCTGAACGCAAAACAATTTAACTTACTAAGACATTGGAACTCAAACCAACCTGACATACCTTGATACTGCAATGATATTAAAGTAAAACTGCAGTCTAAAATTAAGTACTTGAATGCTAAGACTAGTAAGAGTTATCTTTAAATAATTTCCATGCCAAGCATGAGACCAGCAGGAATACCAAATGTTGGTTTAACAGGCTTTTACGATTTAATATAAACTTATCTTGTCCACAATTTAAATTAGAACACATCCAATTCCAAGGGGACATAACTTATCAACCAATAACATTAACATTATTGTAAACCCATAAGACACACAGTGACCCACCAACAAAAAAAAACAACTGAATAAAATCAAATTTTAAAAGCTCAGTTGACTGAATATGATGATCATGATATGATATTGTAAACCTACTTTACTTTTGGTGCACATCGTCAAGGAAGGTTTGTGGCTGTAGTGTTAGGGACCCTCAGTGGCCCTGCTTGCAATAGTTAGCATCCATCCAAAGGGAAACATGAAGAAACCAAACTGTCATACGGCTGCTATGATTGAAAAAGAAAAAGCCAACTTTCTTAATAATCATTTTTATCTTTATCACGTTCATACCACCACAGTTCGTTTCTAAGGCGGATTAAAATAACATTAGATTTCTGGTCATGATTTTCTTGATCAATATTTTTTTTTTCATCAAAAGATCTAAATCTAGTGGCTTTGAAAGCACCCTGTCACCTTAAAATTCATAAAGATTTGCTTAAAATTAAGAAGACAATTTAGCTTCTAGTTTAAAATTCTATTTAAATGCTCATCCTAACAGTCATGTCATCACAAGTGATGGACTGAATGCCAGTGATTACAATTTACATTGAGTTTTTTAAACGCAATGGGAGTTTACTTGAGATTTGTATTATAAAGAAGATTCATGTATGCACATGATATTGGCAGTGTGTGAAGCTTAAAATTACTCCGAATCTGATGTTTATTTTCAATATAGCAAACTTTAAATTTACATATCCGAAATTTGCCCTTGATTCTATTTTTGGATCTAAACTGAGTTTTTCTTTCAAATACAACAAACCGAAAAGCTATGATCTATAAGCCTAGGCTGGCTTAACCCTGGGATTGGCCCCTTGGTGTTCAAAATGGGTATCATAACCTTAATTTCGTCAGTCTTGCCAGCAGCCCAATGACAGGATTATAATCCCCTTAGGCCTATAGATCTATCAACCAGGCTTCTGTATGAAATTGGAAGAAGTTGGCATGCATATAATTTTTCTACATCGTGTGCACAATGCAAATTCATGTTTATATTCTGCACGCAATCAAAAAGAATTGAATAGCTGGCAAGAGAGAGAACTGAGACTAATGCTCTGTGACAACAGTGCCATTAAAAATGCGAATAGAGCCGGTAAACAAAGCATACACCTAGAGGTTTAGTGTCTAGGTGTACTTATAAATGTGTGTTTGTACTTGCCGTTATTATTCTTCAAATTTACCGGAGCCCTCTATTTGAAATTCTGTTGCTATGCAGCCATGCATAGCCAGCATGTCTCTGCTCTCTTGCTCTCCAAACTCTTTGACATGTTGGCCTACATGACAAATTTGAAAAGCCAAGCCCACGGCTTAATCCTGGGATTGGCACGCTCGTGTTAAAAATGGGTTATCATCCACTTGATTTCGTCAGTCCTGTCAGTGGGCCAATGCCAGGAATAATCCAAATTGTGAACGATTGTTAGACTTAGACTTAGAGGCCTAAACGTAAAGTGACGTTTATATAAATAGACACTACCAAATCTACGTCATAACTTGGTCTTACTTGGGAAGTAGACACAATCTCCTCTGCATTTCTTCTTGCAGATTGCACGGCCTTTGAGTGGCACAAAAAGGAAAATACGTTGTATACGCAGTTTAGTAACTTAGGCTTCTCAAGTTCTAAAATTATAATAGGGTTTTGATGGCAAGGTTCTTTACCAACCAATGGAATCTATCTCGATATCTAGGTAGATTTAGGTCAGACCCATTGCGTTCAACTTCTCAATTTAAGGCTGTATCTAAGATTAAGAAATAAAATTATCATGCAATAGACTTGAGATCTACTTTGTACTTTGTAGGCCTATAGATACATGTGTAGACACTAGACACTGTAGACTAGAAAAATCTACCCTAGGCTTTAGAAATCTTCTAGTTTTTCTTTTGTATTTTGCGGCTTAATAGGTCATATCCGGTTCTTTCGTTTGTAAACAAACAAATGAAACAAGAGGAAGAACTCTAACTCTACAATGAGAACAGAAAAAGTTGAGATGGCGAACACTTTTTTACATGACTTTTGTCACAAGTTTTGATTCGTATTTGACCCGAGAGGTCGACCCACAGTGAGTTAGGCACAGCAATTCTCTTATTAAGATCTAGCCTACCTCTCTTTGGACTACAGTCTAGGGTAGGATTTCCTCATCGGGGTGCCTTTATTTATTTCCATAAGAAATCACTTTCATTTCGTCGGTAATGCCTGTTAGTGTTATTATAATGTATCTTATCCCACAGACCTTTTGTTAGTTTTAATTTCCTAAACACAGATAATTTGTTAACTGTGAAGTTCAGGCTCAAGATAAAGTGGCACCCCTCTGCGGAATCCCTCTGAATCTAGATCTTGCTTCACCTTTTAAAAACCACAAAGACTAACAACTTTTGGCAGACATGTGATTTGACTCTTAGAAAATGGCTTATAGCGTCGATATCTAAAACGAAAAAAATTTTACTTCTGGACACCCACTAAACCCTGAAAGTCTATATCCACAATAAGCCTTGCGACTTGCGACTCATTTACAGAATGCGAGACATGGTTGCACTGTAGTCCAATTGATCAATGAGTTTTTTGTGCTTGTGAATAGATGCTGATATATATATATATATATATATCTTGAATCCCATACTGTCAAAAAGGTAATTGAGTTATTTGATTTGTTTGCCTCCTCAAGCTCTAAAATTTTGGTTCCGACAACAACGTGGTGAAGATTTCCTGAGGTTTCAAGCTCAGCCGAGGAAAGTGGAAATTTACTAACTTTAGGGCTCAATCCGCATTGCCCTACTTTCAGTTTCCGTCAGCTAAACTCAGCTTGCAACATAGCTGCACTCAGCCTTGTTTCTGGGCCTAAGCTTCAACTCAGCAACAGATAAAATGTTTTCTCCTCTGCTTCATTTCATTAGATATTAACAGAACACCTGCATGCAATACCCTATTTAGTTAGAAAAAAAGAGCAAAACAAACTATTGCAAATGATGAGGACTAGAAATGTACTTAAAATTTTGACTACTTCTGAACTATCTTAACCATTTAATGTCTTGCATAAAATATAGGCCTAGAAATAGAAAGAAAATGTTTACGAACCTTTATAAATAAATTCCAGTTTTCCAAAGCAATTTAGTGATCAATTTATAATATATTGGAAAAAAAAAGAAAAAAAAACACTTAAAATTGTGTAAACTGTTTGAAGGTGACATTGAAGTAAGATTTTGTTTTCAAAGATGATTGAAATAGCAAAAAATAAAATTTTGATTTTCTTTCATGATGTTTTTCAACATTTTTTCCTGCAGTTTAATGGAGTACTTAGAATCAAGTGTGGATGGAGAGAGAATTGTGCCACCTTTAGTCGATGTTCAAAATGTCAGCAAGGCCGAAACAGGAAGTCAGTCAGATATGATGGATTCAGAGCTCAAAATCTTGCAAGAGACAATCTATGGTAAAAATATTTTCTTATCCACAAAAGTTCATGAAAAAGTAGATAAAAGTGTGATTTTCATCATTATGCAGCCATAAAATTGTTGGAACAATGGCTGAGGAGTCGAACTCGAACATTCAATACATGTATAAGATAGATAATTTCTCTTTTGTTAGGGCCCTTTACATTGCAAAGACTCTTTCAAATCAGTCTAGGGGCATTCTGTTTCAGTAAGCATAAATGTACAAGAAGGTGCATCATGATCAAAACCTAAAACAAACAATACAACAAGTACCCCCTTAAAAGAGAATAACTCTGTCTATGGCTTGAGCTTCAAAAAAGTTTGCATACCTAGAGGTGAGATCATCATCATATTGGCCATAAACGGGAAGCACATTTGTTAGACCTAAATTTTATGGAAATTATGTTGCAAAATATTAATTTACATGTGATGCTTCTAGGGTTAAACAAATATCTGACTCTTTTTAGAATCTTTTTTTTTTTTAATCATTTTATGTGTAGGGAAAAGTTTACCAGTTTAAAAAATAGTTTTATTTAGATAGTTTTTTGTCTGCCAGGAAATCTTTTAGTAATAAATGTCTTGCGACCAGCCTGCTCCAGATGATCTAAATGTGGAATTTTGGATTTCAGATTAAAGGCCTTTTAAATTTTCAGTAGATTTTTTCCTCTTTTGCTCCAAAGTTCAAATAAATTATCTTTCCACCTAGTTTTGATAATATTTGTGCATTTTTTAATTTCTTGGAAGCTTATTTAGTTATTATTTACTTTTTTCAAAATATCAATGTTTTGTATATAACATGAAAATTGCAACATAGGACTCATTTGGACTGGTTGTGAGACTAAAGCTTAGAAAACCGCACATTGAAAGAAAAGTATTTAATGTGTAAAACGACACTTTGAACACATGTGAGATTTTCATGTTTCATATATTTAGATGCCTTGACAGCAAGTGATGAAACATAGAAAGTTTTAGTTGCTTATAGCCTGAAACTATAAAGAACATTTTTTAAGATGCTCTCTTCCTTATAAATGTGTTATGCAACTGTTTACCTACATTGCAATTATCCTGGAATGTCAAGTGCATATTTTTTTAAAACTTTCTCAAGAGAAAAATCATGTATATATCCTAAATTAGCAGTAAGAAAAAAAATCTCAGGAATTTTCTTAACCTTAAATCCCATGTAGACCAAATTTGTAATAAATTGAAACCAGTTTGTTCAAATCAAGTGCAGTACTATCATGCCTGTTTTCTCTGCAACTGACTGTATTTTAAAATGAGATATACCCATTTTAAAGTTTGGCAATATTGGCACTTCTTTTTCTTTCCTATGTTAACTAATTAATTAACTACATGAAAAATGAAAAGATTTTATACAGTTTCTTTCATCTGTGTCAATTTTTTTCAATCAAAACAACTTTCTTAACATGAAACTTTAAACTTAAACATTGATTCAGAACTGTATGGAAAATTTTACAACATAATAAAATTGACGCTTGTAAGTAAAGTTTAACTTAAGTTGCATTAACAATTGTATACAATTTCTCAGATCTCATCAGTGAGATAAAAGACCCAGAAAAAGCAGCGTCATTAGAAGACCTGAATGTTGTATCTGAGGATGGGGTGAAAATCAAGCGCCTGAAAACTGGTCAAGTTCTGGCATCTATTGAGTTTGTGCCGACAGTTCCACATTGCACCTTGGCATCCATCATTGGTAAAGTTGGGTTTTGTGCTTGTCACTTCGTGAAAATACAATGAAATAACTTATTTGTACAGGATCCTAAAAGTAACTGTGCATCATTTGAGATTATTCATTTATTCTTTATATTAGTTGTAAAGAAAGACAATCACAAATTTAGATCTAACAACAGACAAGACGAAAGACATTACAAGACAGAACATGAACATAGTAGGATTCAAACCTGTACTACTCGCCGGCACCCACCGCCTTGCCAGACCAGAGTCCAGACAAACAGACCACTCTGCCATACATTTCCACAAAAATGAAAGTTTCAGACAGAGGACCTTTCGCCTAGATATCTGACTGACTAGAGCATTGTGCTTGAGAAGAAAACCCCTAGTTCTATTTTTATCACAAGACAAACTACAACAACTATGGCCAATTATGGATCTGTTACAGATGCAACGATAGCCGAATAAAGATATAGTAGTATAGATAATAGAGTACAATCAACTCTGTTTAAGTCAAACTTGCTTTAAGTCAATTTTCAGTTAATTTGATTTCTCTTTTGTGTCATACAGGGACACTATTTAAAAGGACTACCATATTTAGTTTTTCACATAAGTGTAGGTTATTGGTTATGTCCCCTGCATATCAACTTACGCAGAAGTGACTATATTTCAGTTATGATGTCCAGATAATAGGAAAGCTAAAAAAGTTAAGCTTACAACAAATATTCTTAATTGTGCCCCCTCCCCCCTCTCCCTTCCTGACAAGTAATTTTAAAAAATTGTACACATGACTTCAAATAAAATACTGAAAGAAAAAAGGTAGAAGTTATGAAGAGTTTTTTCTCTACTATTGTGTCTTTGCTTGTTGCAATGAATTGTTAAATTTGAATAGCCAAAGTTCTGTGTCTTTTCTAATTATTTTAAACACTCTAGGTGTACTCATGTTTTTATAATATATTACACTTTCAGGTTGATAAGGGATTATGTTACTGTTAATGCCCTGGTTTGCCAGTGGAATTAAAGTCAAGCTTTTTTTTTTTCATCTCTTATAGGTCTATCAATACGATCAAAATTAGATCAGAGTCTTCCCCAAAAACCAAAGGTAAATACAAATTCTGCTGGCAGCGAGTCACCAGCTTCTTAAACTAATTAGGTTCATTTTCTCTTCATATAGAATCAATAATAGGCTGATGAAAGTTGTTGGTAGGATGCAATTTAACATGGCAGGCAGCCATCGTCTAATGCTCTAAGGCAATGCGAAAATGAAATTGGAATTTATAAACCTATGTATCTTATGAAGCTACATGAATGAAGAAAGGAAACCCACAATTCTCACAACTTTCAGACAAAGTAGTGACCTTTACCTAGGTCTTGAACTTAAAGGGTCAACAAGTTTTTATTTTATTACATATGTTTGTAACTAATTTTGGCTCATGAATTATAATGTAATTAAAGAGTTTTAGCTTAGAGAAAACGTAAATAGATATATAGTACTTTTTGACCAGAAGTTTTAATCACAGATCAATTTATCATGCACAAGTTAGGTGCATTTTTTCAGGTCTAGGTTTAAACCTGGTCGATGATTTTGGCTACCAAAGGCCACCTTTTGCATTGTAAACAAAATGCGGATGGAGTGAAAGACATTTTGTATAGGAAATACTAAAAACTATGTTTGTTAATGATGAATCAGTTTGGAACACCAAGGAAGTAAATATATGACGGGTGTTATTGGCCGTTAATTGTACTAGATTTAACACATAAAGTGTCCTGACTTTTGTACACAGTTGTAACTTGTTATGTTTTGTTGTAAGTGATTAAAACTCATACCAATGTTTTTGTAAGATCCATCATCGTGCTAAGTTCCACAAATATGGGGGACACCTTCAGCATTTCATGGTTTACCATATTATTTTTTCTGTGTGAAACAAGACTAGAAAGAATAAGTGACCTGGCATTTTCAATAACTGAAATTAGACACTAATTGTAAAGTGAATTACTGTTACATCCATTTCAGTCTCACTTGTCAAAGTTAACTCACCAAAATTTAAAAAAAAAATCGTATAAAACTCAAGTTCTTTTGGGTTGTTTCCTTATTTCTATTTTGGTTTGTTGGTTTTCTTCTTAAACAGATTTTTAATTTGCATGTTTTTAAACATAGCCATAACTGAAGCCTAAAAATACTTGTACAACTGAACAATTTTGAATCAATTTCAGATTGATATCTTTATAAAAAAGGGAACCCATGACACAGCAGATGAAAGTAAGTTGACATTTACATGATTTTACCGGTGCACTTTCTTCTTACATTGATTATTTTTGGCACAGCAATTCTAACTGATGTTTCAGAGTCAAGAGTGGTTTTACAGGTGGCTCATTATGAATATTTCTGCATAGGTATAAACAAAGGTCCAGCACTTGTGCCCTGAGAATCACAAGGTTCTATTTCCACTTTTTGCTGAAATGAGCTATACATATCATGCTACTTCTACAACTGTTTTTCCAATTGCCTAAAAATATTGTGGGGATGTGACCTTTCTTTTGGTAGTTTTTGACGCGTTAAAAAGCTTTTATGCCATAGCAGAACTGTGCAGTGCTAAAACTCTTAAAGGAGAAGGGGGG
>BMAT01001595.1:121500-131993 GCA_019649035.1 Elysia marginata | reverse complement strand
CCCCCCCCCCCCCCCCCCCTTAAGTTGATTTCTCAGAACTATGCCCAGTGAAGATAGAACCTTGTAATACTCAGATTGCATATTGTCTAGATCAATACCTACAAAGGCAATAATGCACTATACTCACATTTTCTTTGTATTAGTCACCAATAGAAAACAATTATTACTAAATTTTTAGCTTCTTTAGCATATATGTTAAATTGTTTTTTGGAGATATTTTAAAAAGATATTTCCTGAAGTTAAGCCAAAATCAGGAAACTCAAATTCCCAAAGAAGTCTTTTTGAACCTCTGTAAATGAATTTTAACCAAATTTGTCGTTGCTTTAAAAAAAATCCTCACTTTCTTTGGTTTTATTTTTTTAATATAGAGCAGCATCTTTAGCTTCACTTTAGTCAGTTTTCTCGATCTTTAACCTTTTAAAGTTTTAAGTGTTTGTAAAGGGTCATTCTTGTCTTGTTTATACTCTTCCAATCTGCCTTCTTTCACAGTCAACAAACAGATAAATGACAAGGAGCGGATATCAGCTGCTATGGAAAATCCGAATCTGCAAAAACTTGTCGCCAGCTGTACTGACCCAGAAGCGCTAGAGTGATTCTGCAGGGAAATCAGTTGCATTCCCAGACCTAATGCCAATAATTCATTTTGTGTTCTGTGCAATTTTACATTGAAGGCTTTTATATCTACAGTGGAAACCTCCAAAATCGAAGTCTGATGATCCCAATTTCTCATAATTTTAAGTTTTCGACATGTGAAGTTTCTTTTTCCTCTTTGGCTTTGTTAGATGGGAACTCATAATTCGGAGTTCAGGAGGCTCAATTCTCTTAATTTGAAATTTATCTGGAAGCCTACAGAAAGTTTTCATTCTAACCCTTAGCAGTTTTATCTCTCCAAAGCATAAAAGTTTTGTGATAAACACTCAATGCGCAAAGTTGCCATCCTAAAAGCAAAACTTACACAGAGATGTCTTTTGCCCATAGAAAAAGGTGGGGTGAGAGAGGAAGGTGCTCTAGAACTGGGAAGTGGCTTAGTAAATAAAGCTGGTCCCCTGAGTATAAATTGAATCCTCTTATTTCAATTTTTTTTTCATTCCCAAGAGATTTGAATTCAGAAGTTTCCATTGTAATTGAATGAACCAATAAGCAGTGAAATTAATATTATTTTGACATATATATTGTGTATGCAGTAAAGATATTGACTTTCTAAACAACAGCAACAAAATAAAATGAAATCCAGTTTGCTTAGCTCCTGTGAATAACCTTGTACAACATAGCTATATGTATATATTTAGTGAGTTCAGAGAAATCCAATGATGTGGACTTGTTTGTGCTTGCTAGAGAAAGTATTAAAAATAAAAAAAAAACAAGGTTGGATTTTAATACATATACTAGCTGCTTCCTCCGTGGAATCTTAACAAAGACAAGCTATTGTATGGGATTCCACCAGCAATGAGTCATTTGACCCCTTCACTGCCGAGTAGGTTCTGCCTTTACCATTAAAAAAAATTCTTAAAAAATAGTAAAACTGAAAAAAATTGCAAATCTGCTTTTTAACAAAGGAAATGATGTGTTTGGTTTACTATGTCGACAAGTTTGTTACGGCTATATCTCTCTGACCGTTCATAAGACTAAATAAACAAGAATTGTCTACCCCGAGTGAGACTCGGGCCTGGCAGTGAAGGGGTTAAGAAGAATTTAGATAATGAAAGATGGAGGAAAGAAAGTAGAGTTCAAATACACTCCCTTCTTTTGTGGTTTGAAGAGATAGATCAAGAGCATGTTATGTCCAAAGAATAAAAACAATGTGAGGGAGAAATTATGTAGTGTATATATATGTACATATATGTAATTGGGATCAAAGCAAAAAGTTAGTTTGAAAAAGGGTTTCTTTGCTTTATTAATATTATGTGTTCAACTTATATGGTTGGTTGAATACTGGAATATTAAAAGCTAGAGTTCTTCATAGCTTATGTTTTCATCAAATCTTTACGCTAGATCTATATTCTAAATAATTGAAAAGGCAAATTGAAAACTGTTTTTCAGTTCCTCATTATAAAAAAGTAAAAAGCCAAGTGACCTTTTTTAAGCGATGCAAGTTTTCCAATTTTTGCAGAAATTCCCATTTGTTAAACATTTTATTCCAAGGCTAAAACTTCAAACCTATGTCCTTAAGTGCCTTAGTTTACATGTAACACAGTCATGTTTCTAGAGTCTTTAAAAATTTCTCAGACAAATTGTAATCAAATAATACTCTGCTATTCAATTTTTGGTATACTAATACTATTAGTATTAATTTTAGTAGTAGAAAAACTTGGGAGTTAAAAGTGAAAAAATCCACTTCACTCCACTCAGGCAATCTTTTCTCAGTGATGCATAGGAGATCAGCAGACACTGCCCTGGAGCTGCTTCCCTGCATGAATCCGACTTCGGATCACTGCATCATGCTTTATAAGGTCCTTGTGACTGGACATAGATTTTAAATACAACAAAAGAAAGGCTTAAGCAGACGATCTTATATCTTTATCAATTGAAAACAAAACTTGGAAAAAACCTGTCCAGGTGTTTGATATCATTATTAAAAAACGGCACTACATCTTGGTTTTAGTTTTGCAAATTAGAACGTAGAAAAATCATCTGCTTGTAGTGTTCGCAAGATTCAATTTGGGGTTAAACAAAGAAAATATAAATTACAAAGGCTACTTGAAAGTTAATAATTGTGTTGTTGGTTAGTTATTATCAAAATATCCCAGTTCTTTTCATATTTGGTGAAAACAGTATATATCACTAATTCCCATTCACTTACAAATCATGCAAGTTGATAACAGTTATTATTGTACAAAGTTTTAGTCTGTAGATAAAATTTTGTCCTATTATTGTTAATGATAATGTTAAGTGTCAAAAAGCTTTCTTTAAGTTTTTAGACTGCTTAAGTCTAGTTTACAAATAATTGTCGACCTATTCTTTATCCGATGCATTAAAATTTAAGATAGCCTTTGCTAGGACACCTAGGAAATCAACAGGATAAGGCCTAAAATGTATCCATGACTTGTATCCGTTATTAGCAACTTTCTGAAGTGTACAATGCACTATTCTGGCAGAAGTCTAATAAGATAAAATTTTAATCAAGTCATGATTGGGAATTAAGGACCTGTGTTTCTAAATCTATAGAGTTATAAGAATTCTAATCTTACACAACTGACAAGCCTATGGTTTCATTTTCAAAAAGTGATTATTAGTGTCTGCAACATTCCTTAAATTTTGTAGCAAAAGGTTTGATACACTGGTTTGAGTGAAGATGTGTTGAGTTACACAGTTTTATATTTGTAGATAGTCAGTGTCTTATTGGGAGTGGCCAATGCTGCGTAGCTTGACTGCAGTTAGCTAGAGACTTTACTTTTTCGTGGATGTCATAAGTATACAGAATTCTTTGTACATGCGTTGTTTCACTAGTCTATTACTTTTTTTTACAATTGTGATCTTTACATGCTGTTTCTGCCTCTTTTACTGTTATCTGTTTTAATTTTTTTTATCAATATACACAAATGATGTATTAAATCTTTCTATCAGTTGTTTGTGACATAATCAGATTTATTTTGGAGATGCTCCTGTATTTGAAACATTTTTTTTATTTATATTATATTCAAGATGAAAATATAGGACTTTCAATATATTTAACTCTTTGTTTTCATGGCTGTCAAAAGTATAGATCAAAATATGAGCTGTTATAGATAAAATTTATACAATTTGAGGGAAGGAAGATTAAATGTTTGTGGCACTGTTGTTTTGTTATGTCTTTTTTTAATGACAACTTGCGCTTGTTGATTACCATGCTTTTATTTAAATGAAAAACAAAAAAAGATGTCAGTCTTGCAACTGACTTATGATTTCCTATCCAAATATTAAAGTACATGTTGAATCCTTCCCTGTTTTCTGAATTTTTTAAAATTTAATTACATGTATCTAATTTACCATTGTATCTTAAAAAAAAACCCACACAACTTTTTAAAAGTTGAGCGCAAGCTTTATAAAATGAAACCCACATGATTTCCTTAGCCTTTACCCTTGATGCCTGTACTTGATGCATACTGATTGAATTTGCACTACTTGTTACATACCTAAGTCTAACTCTATTTCAACTTTTTGTTGCATTGATTTCAAGCTGAATGGCTTCCCTTGCTATGCATAGCTTTTTATTACCTGGAACCTAGACCTGTAGGTTTACTGTACTACTACAAATTATATCCTAAAGTAGCCACATCAATTTTTAGTTTATCTCCACTTCTTATAGTAAACTGATATTGAGATTCCCCCAACCCTTTTAAAAAAAACCAAAATAACTCACGAGGCATGGCTGTTCAGTATCAGTATCATTGATCCAATAATAAAGTTGAAGCCCAAACTCAGATACATGTATACCTGTGCATAGTTTTTTTTTTATAGCACGAAATCTTTGCATCAAATATTTCATGCAAGTACAGAACACCAAATAGTAAATAACAATAGGAGTGCTCGCAGAAAACAGGAAGGCAGATCCTTTTTTTTTCACTTTTATTTTTTCACACAAGAAATGAATATTCGAGTTTTGTATTTGTAAAAGTTAATTGTTACATGTTTAATTTTTTAAAATAAAAACAAAGAATTTCTTTTTGCTGTTGTTTCACATTGTGGATCATTTTACTCATAAGCTGCATGCTTGTTTCAGTAAGAATAAGTTGACTGGAACAATTTTTTTTTCATTTTATTCTATTACATGTATCTGTGATGATTCTTTCACTACAGAAGGTCATAACACTAACAGAATATGGGCTGTATTAGCATCCTTTTCAGTAATGTTATTAAGTCTTCATCTGGTCTGCGAGTTTTTTTTAGAACACCCATGGTTCACACACAAATACTATTAATTTTGTACCTTACACATATTTGAGAGCAATGGATTGGAAGTCTTATTATGTAACAATCCACTGTGGCCCAGTAAGATTGCTGGAACCTCTCTCACTTGCTCTTAATCACCTTTCTTACTGCATGTCTGTTTGTGTTTCTCCCTATATATCTCACAAAAGTGATTAGTAGTACTTGCAACATTCACTCTCTCTCTCTCTGTCCCCCTCCCCTCCCTCTATTTATTTTCCTGCCTTCTAATTTCCTAACTGATACAGCCATTTTCAGTTCAGGGCAGTTATATGCCAAGTAGGATCAATCCAGTAAGGAAATTTCGAACCCCACAGAAACAAAATTCAACCTCGAACTATCCAAAATTCTCGTTATCTGACATTAAACATGTTTCAAAAACAACAAAGAAACAAAAAAATTGGTAATTGAAATAGACACTATATTTGAACTAAACAAGTTTCCTCATGTAAATGTATATGTTTTCAATTTATTCAGGTTCGATTCATTTGAACTCTAGTGAACATGTATCAACTATCATATCATTGTCTGTAAAATATTAAATATTTTCTGTGGCCCGACCTTGCTTTACATTTACTTATATAAGAACCCAGACTATTTATTTTAACTACATTGAGCTGTACAATAGTATGCAGTGCTATGGGTAAAATAGGGTAGTGGCAACAATTAAAACCAAATAAATTTAAGGCTCCAATGAATTAAGCTACGAAAACAAATTAAACTATTTCTTACTAATGTCGCTTTGGCTTTTTTTCAGTTTAAAAAAGAACAGGAATCGGTTAAAAAATAACCTATTGTTTTATCAAGGGAAATAATTTAGATTTATGGAGACAAATGAAACAAGAGTTTAATATAACAATAAAATACAGCCAGGAAGAGCCTTGATCCACTTTATAGGATCTGGGCGATCATTACTTTAAAAAGAATACTATTACAATATTACTATTGGCATCTTTCTCGAATTTTCACTATGCTGTTTTACCAACCATCCAAACATTGCCGTAAATGTTTACTTTTTCACCAGTATGGAACAATGCAGAAGTAATTATATTCCCCAGGAAGAAAACAACCACAAACCTAAGCAATTTCAGACCTGTGGCCCCGCAGACTAACAACAAACGTGTGTGGCCCCACAGACTAATAATAAACGTGTGTGGCCCTGGCTTCTGTGGCTTTAAAGTTTTTAAAGAGAATAAATTGCTTTGAGAGATTTACTTTACAACTCTCGAAAACTAGCTGACCCAAACACTTTACCCTCAGACCACATAGAAGATGTTCTTTATAGCCATAGCAACATCCCTCAACATCTATATGTACCAAAAGTATATGCTTGGGTTATTTTTATAGACTTTTCATTGGCTTTTCACATGTTTGAGTCTCATCTTATAGCACAGGAGCTTATGTCAATAATTTCGAAAATTTTATGTATCCTAGAATTCTTAACTCAAAGTTTGCAATACATGTATAGTGTCATATGCAGAAAGTATTTGCGTCGGAACCTCCCCTTTTTTTACAAAAAAAAAAACCAACAAAAAAAAAACTAACAAAAAAACAACATCAAAACAAAAACAAGAAAAAAATAAAAGCGGCGAACCCCGCGCTTATCATGTAGGTCTACTAATTTAATACAGTATTCACCAAGTTGATACAGCGTGACTAGAAAATAGGGAAAATAAGGATTTAGAAGGAAAGGGAAATTTTACTACATGTGTATAAATCACCCTCTTAATCAGGAACAAGGTCCCGGCAAAATTTAGAAGCTTTTATTGTATTAAACAGGCATATCTAAAAGAAAAAGAAAGGAATACAATATCATTTTTTAAAGATTTGAATGGCCATCAAAAAATCGTTAGAGTGCGTCACCGTCATTCTATGTGAGTCTTTGACTAGTACTGTAATACAATGTAGTAACCTATTCTTATCCAGGTGGTTGTTATCGGTCGCCGCTATGTAAAGGAAGAACCGTCTCCCTAGCACTCGTGGCGAACAATGGCATCTGCTGGTTCCTATGGCCACGCATTAGGCAAACTTTTTTTAGCACTGTAAGAGTAGCCTTCAAACCACACATGGCCAGCCTACAGCAACATTTACCTGTGCAAGTCCAGGTTCCTGCCGACCCATTATGCTATGTTATTATAAATCATGCTAGGTTTTTGGATGGCAATGTCGTACAAGACAATCTTTGTCATTCCCCTTCATGAGATAGTTTGGTGAGTGTTACGTCCACAGAGCCTCTCGGGAAAAAAAAGGAATTGAAAATTCCCGCAAATAAAGCAATGAACAGTTTTTCAACACATAAGGGGACAAATACCAAGGGAGACCAATCAATAAATTAACTTTTGAACTTAACAGCGACCTCTCCCGAACATCACTATCATGTCTTTTACCATCAGAAGCCAAAAAGACCTCGATTGCACATTAGCCAGTAGAGCAAACTTGCTACAAGAATACAAGAAGGTGCAAAGGCGTCCACGTCGGATGGCTGAGACGCGAGGGACAAAAAGTCAGGTAGGTCAGGGTGTAAGCCTCTCGACATTGAACAGAGACCCGTTTAAAAAAGAACTGATACCCGATTATTTAAAGTGATGGAATTTTCCCATCCAGTTAATACATGTATGGTCCCGTACAGATAAAACACATACATGTACGTCACCTATTCACTCTCCGCAAAGAAACAATGCCACTTATCATTTGTCATTGCATGTACTTGTCTTAGGATGGTTAAAGCCGAAATTTCAGGTAGCTCGGCAAATCCGGACAGAATCTGCATCTCCCGACATTTCCCGATTAGCGATGTTTCAATACATGTAGGGCCTACCGTACATGTGTTCTATAGACAGACAATAGAAAACGTGTGTAATAAAAATTGCTGATGACACTGCACTGCAGGGCTTGTTTTGACTAGCCATAGTCTCAAGAAATTCAAAGGAAACACCGCTACAGATCTAAAGTTAATTTTTATTTCTGACTTGTGCAAGAATAATCATCTCACTTTTAATGTTGACGAAACTAAAGAATATATCTTTGAAAAGTTATACACTTGTAAGCCCACTATATATTGATGGGAAAAGTAGGTCGATACATGAATTTGTAGTTATAAGTAGAACTAGATTTTTATTAAACTCAGGTGGCATACCGCCATTGATAGCGAAAAGATTAATTTAAGATTAAACAGTGTACCCTGGTACATTATTTTCTGTACCAACTTAAGCCGCTCAATTTCAATCTTGGAATACTGGCATTTTTGTTTAACAAGACCACCCTCCACATTTAACTGGCGTAATCATCTTTGGTACATATATAATCAATTGGAAATCGTCCACCATGTCCAACCCCCCCCACCCCCAAACAAACAAAAAAACAAGAGAAAACAAACCGACTAAAGAGACAATCTATAAATTGAATAATAAAAAAAGAAAACTTCGATCTATATGCTCTCTGTATCTATAAAGGCAATTGCCAAGATACTGACAAAAATATACTATATACATCCAAACACCAAAATAGAGAGATATACATGTACTCTTTCTAATGCCATTCCATCATCATCTGAAAAACTAAGCAGACTTAGTCCAACAACATGTAGGGCCTACATGTAATGTAGGGTTAGTGATACAGCACTTACTTTTGTTGATGTTACTTTTTACTGTTGGTCTTAACCCATTTGTGAAAATAAATGATTACTAATATAATTCTAATATAATTATGTATGAACGAACACTGTAAAATGTTTAACAAAACATATTTATGTATAAACGTTGCCCCAAACCAAATTTCCAACCGAGGCCAATAAAGGAAGCTTATCTTATTTTATATCTGCATTGGGCCTGGTTTAATTACTCTTGTACATGAAGGCCTTTGTTTAGAAAACGGTAATTTACAATTATAAGAGACGTGACTTGAGAAATTGTCTAGAGAAAGGACACATCTTCTCATTTGCATATGCATGTACTGTAGGCTTGCAAAAATACAAAATTAGATTTATTTCCACGGCTTTTATTTTTGTGCCTTAAAAACAACACCCTATCCTTCTGTATTCATCTTTTCCTTTGTCAATCTTTGTCTGCCTGCAAGTTTAAATTAAAATAAAAACTTGATGGATGTAGACCAATGACAGAGTTGTTCCATGAAATATATGCAATCAACTTGTTTGATGAAGCGCTGATTCTTGTCATCCAGTTCCAGGCGTGAATAACACAGTCAAGAATGAAGTAAAGTTAAGAAACTAAAGGACAACAAAGAACAGGCAGAGATGAAAAACACGTGCGAGATGTTCTGAATTCGAGAAATGAATGAGGTTTGGTTGAGGTTCACTGTACGCAAACAATGCTGAAAATTAATAAAAGTACCAAATTCATAAACAAAAGCAGAAACCGGTAGTTCAGATAAATAAAGAAATCTTGAGACACGAGCAGAAACTATTCGAATACTTATTCAGTTATTGAACACGTGTTACAGTACCTAATTTACTTTCCGAGATGTGAAGACTTATTTAAGTGGACCCGTTGATGTTGACGCACAGATTACATGTAATCAAATTGAAATCCATTTAACTCAACTAACCAATAGTATATTAAGATGCTGGGTGGTTTTTTATTCCGCTCCTTTTGTGGCGCTGTGTGTCTAAAGTTTTGAATTCCAGGGTCCCAAGTCTTCTACCATACGCCCACTACCAAGAGTTTCTCATTCTGAAAAAGGTACATGATTGTAGATAAATTTTTGTAATTGTAATTGAAGGTTTTAAAAATCTGACAATTATACAATGTAATTATGAGCCAGACACGCCAATCTTTCATTAGGACAGCTTTGTCACGTTTATCCCTAAGCCAAGAGGGTTTTATGGCAAGAATCACGCACTACCTTTCATCTTTAGTTTACGTTTGAACTTGAGTTAGAGTAAACAGAACATACAGTTTATACCGCACTTCTCTCTCCCGTGTCTTTTATTTTCTACTTAATCTGTATATCGGAGGATGACGTTGTAGGAGACACGATGGACACGTTTAAATCAGGTACGTCATCTAAAAAATGACACAAGCAGCTGAAATAAATAACTTTTAAGGTTTCATCAGAATTTTTAACCTAACTGTTGATTACGCCTCCGGCTTATTTATCAGGACTGTGCGTCCAAAAAAAACTCAGCCATAATCCTATTTCAATCAGTTTTACTTTTATTTAAAATAATTGAATGTTTTTTTTAATGACAAATAATACCATGGCCGCTTTTGTTTCAAACGTCACATGATTTAAGTATTTTTTTCGCCCACTTACATTTGTATTGAGATAAAAGTAGGAAAGAAAAATAAGTTTGGAGAATTAAACTTTCCGGTATTTAAGGATTGGTTTTATTTTAAATCATGAGACCAGCAATTTTTCGATTAAATTTCGTCCCAACAAAAGGAGCACGAAACGAACCGATCTAATTTTTAATTTGGTACGGCTCTAGTTAATGTGGCATGAGCTAAAGATAGGAAGATATAAGATGAGATGTGATTTAAGAAAACCTACAAGTAAACTCAAAAAGAAAAAATATAGTTTTGAAAAAGAGTAATTGTAGGCAGAGCGAGGCCGAAAGAGTGATAACTGAA
>BMAT01001595.1:29551-51762 GCA_019649035.1 Elysia marginata | reverse complement strand
AGAGAGAGAGAGAGAGAGAGATCAGAGCGTTATAAATTTAAAAAAAAATGTTCTTATTTCCCTTTTGAAACAGGGAGTCTGCAAGAAAAGTTCCCAGCAAAGTTCAAAGCGGCCTGTTCATATGCGCAGTATCAAACTCTTGCATCAACCCTATCGTTTACGGTAAGCATACAAAGCATAGACCCTCGTTATTTTACATACACTTTATTCCCATTTTTACAACTACTTACCTTACTTCTAAATCACTTAATCAACAGTCTGGTAAATAGTATGACTTGTACCTTAGAAGGCACAAAAGCAAGGTCTAATATTTTTACTGTCATCTAAATTCAATTTGTACCGTCCGATGTGACGTCTCTCCCAAGAGAAGTATACCTAGTGTTGGATAGACTGTTCATAATGAATTATAGTTGTCCCCGGGGTGACTACAAATAGAGAAATCCACAGCTGAAGACTTGTTAATTCAGCACTTAGGTCAGAGTAAGACCAGCCTAAGCTTAGGAGAAAATCCATTATACTTTCTGTGCTTATTATATAAACGTTTGGATGGTAGTTTACCAAAACTAGACTTTCTATAAAGAGTTTTTTAAGGGTGTCTCAGAACATCACTGAGCATTTTGTCCTCGTTTTTTTTTTTAGTTTCATAGCGTTTTGCTTTTCAAATACTATTTTTATCATTACACTTTTAATTTGGGTTTTGAAATTTTCTTCTTTTCTTCCTCTTTTAACAAGGATTAGACAACTTTATCCCTGTTACATTATCAAAGCGATTAAACGAATGTTTATAAAAACTTCGTTTGAATAAAAGAAGCATTCTACAATCCGTTGGATACAAGAAAAATCACAACTATTTCCAGTGAAAAATGTGTTCAAATTCTAGATTATTCAAAACTCTATTGCTGATAATGGTTCCAAAAATTCTTTATTCGGACATTGTTTCGCTTCTGATATGGTTAATGAAGGCAATAGTTGTCCTTTAATATTATTCATTGTTTAAAATTAGAGATAATATTGAAAGGTGAAAGCCAGTGCAGAGTCACCTCAACTCTCTTCCTCTGCGGAGCAAGCCATTGTGGACATGCCCTTAAAGTTTTCATTACAACAGGACTGTCTGTTGTTTTTGTTTTTTTTTTTTGAGGATAACCCGAATATAAGTTGAAGCACGGACTTCTGTTACGACGTCACATTTGAAGAAAGAACAGAAACAATAGACTTTCTGTCCGAGAGAGCGGTTTGGTTTGACAACTTTTTTTTTACAAAACCACAACCCCACTGCGTAACGAGTTTGTATTATTCTATCGGCCCTTTGAAAAGAAATTTCCCATCATTTTAAAATTTTTTCGGCCGTCGAAAATCTAGAAAATGTTGAGACACGTTGGCGTGCTCCCAAGAGAGGAACAAAGTTGAGGGGAAGGCAACGTTCAGCCCCACCTCTGATGCCAACCAGAGTTTCTGCTTTGTTCTGCTCTACAGGCATGTTCACGGCATCGTTCCGGAGGGAGAGAAGTCGAGTGAAGGCCTGGCTCAAGAGACACTTTAACGCCCGAAAATCTGGCACCTACCCGGGAACACAGCCCATCTCTTTACGCGCTCTTTAATCCCTTAATAGTTTGAGTTTAGTGAAAGGAAAATGTGCCTTAAACATTATTTGAATATGTTCCGGTTATAGAAATAGAAACAGGGGATTTGAATATATGGCCTTGAGCAAAATTTTTCAAAAGCATTTTCGGAGGTACATTGTAAACACAGATTTGCGGAATGTGGCTATTTAGCGTAAACTTAAACTTTCCCAAGATCTCTGAAAAACTGATCCTTTAATATAAGAAATATGAAATTCTTGCGTGAATTGGATTGCAAGCAAAAAAGCTAAGCTCAAACCTATAAAAAAAATTTTGGTCTGTATAAACACTTGTAATTCCCTATACTTTTTGAAATCTAAATTATATTGGCTGTAAGTGACCTTGTTTCTGAGCTATCTTTAGATGATTTGTGTGTGTGTTTGTAAATATATATGTTAGAGGGCGGAGGGTGCTAATACAAGTGCTAACTAGTACACCTGGGGAGGTTTTGAAAAAAGGTTTAAACTAATGCTTATTATTTTTTTGAAAATGCAACTCTCTCATAGAAATTTTAAAAAGAATATAAATATACGACGTTTTCATCATAGCATGTTGTAAAATCATACGGTAGCAAAAAGAAATCAAAATGTACTTCAACTGTTTGTAACATTACAATTGGTTTTATCGCACACTTACGAACTGTCTGAAATGATATGCCTTTGTCATTTCCAGCGTGATAATGAGTTCTTAGCTTTAGCCTACACCAAAAGTTAATTCGGTACAAGTGTTACCAGGCAAGGGTAGGAGCCCTGCCTGTTATCGTCTCAGAGCGAACGATAGTCGTGTTGAGGTAGCTCACCATTGCGTTCCTCGACACTTTTATTTTACCAATATCTAGCTACTTATTTTAGTCCTGCGTGAGCACAGCAAAGCAAAAATGGATTTGCTAGGAGTGATAATCGAACCCGGACATAATGATTGGTAGTTTACCACCTAGCGATGAGGCCACCGTGACCCCTTTACATTTTTAAAGAAGCTCATGGAAGAAGAAAAAAGAGATTGAGCGGATTTACAGAGAGGAAGACAGGGAGAGAAATACAGAAAACAACAGAGATTGATAAAAATAGATAGCCGAAAAAAGAGAGACGCCAGACATAGGGGCTGAGAGAAATTTCAAGATAAGAAAAAAGATTGAGAGTGAGATAGTTTCAAAGGCCTAGATAAGAGAGACAGAGAGACATACTGTGATGGATAAGTGAGATAGATGGAGAGAGAGAGAGAGAGAGAGAGAGAGAGAGACAGACAGACAGACAGACAGACAGACAGACAGACAGAGAAAGAGACAGAGAGAGATAAATGGCAAATATCTAATTGTAAGGAAACTGCAAACGATTTTGTTGAAGAACGTAATGAAATACATTTTCACAATTACGTTCACTTCGATTGATTTTGACTGGCTGCAAAAAAATTAGAGTTATCTTTATTGTTCGCACAACAGTTCTTTAACTGTCATTTAACTTTTTTTATTTCCTTTGCACATCCCGTTTTACCGTTTTTGTTAAATTTTTGAACACTTTGAAACCACGCATTATTAGGTTAGTCACAGGTCCATATAAGAATATGTAAACGGAAGCTTTAAAAAAAAAACTCCGTCTCTAAACAATAAAGCAAGTAGATCTAATACATTTTAGATAGTTTCCTTAAAAAGCATGTACAGATGTATGTAACATCTTAAAGTAAAAAGCTAACGATTTATTGAATTTCAGTTATTTCACATGCAACCTGTCATTCTCTAAAAAGTTTTTTTTAATTAATTAAGTGCATAGGATTCCATTGAGCTTTTTAATCTAGAACGTCTTAGTTTTCACTGCATTTACATTTTATGTAAATAAATCTGTTCGTTTCCTACAATTTCTGCAGTATTGTTATAAAAAAGTACTAAGTTTAATGTTTGTGGATTAAAGATGGAGAATTCAGAATGCTTGGAATGTCTTTCAATTTGTCTGTAAACATGATTGAATTGCACGTTTAGCTCATGAGCAATGAAAAAGAAACCACCATAAATCTTTATCAAGAACTAGTATTTAAATAAGATATTTTTTATGATGCCCAATACACTTTTAAATTAAACAGACTTTTCTATTGACGACCTTATGCCCAACTCATATTGTATATTTATTTTAGTGTTTTTAAGAAAGAAAAGGCAAAAAAAAATATTTGTGAAAATTACTGAACATCAATATAGTCGATATGAGATTCATCTGTTTCATTAGAAACTACTTTAAATACCAAAACTTAGCACCAAGCTCTGCAATCCTCTTTTAACACTGTGAAAAAATGACGAAGGAGTAGAAGAAAAATAAGAGAATAATAATAATAATTATAATTACAATAATAATAATATTGGGAATAATAAAATGAAGAAGAAGAAAAAGGCGAAAAAGAAGAAGAAGAAGAAAAAGAAGAAGAAGAAGAAGAAGAAGAAGAAGAAGAAGAAGAAGAAGAAGAAGAAGGAGAGAAAGAAGAAAATCGACCCCCCCAAAAAGGAAATGTTAAAGTGGAAATAAAGACAACTGAGGGACATAAAAAAGAGTTTTGCCCGAGAAGGCCCAGGCGTGTATTTTACATTTCGGGGAGGTGGGGAGGTGTAATTTCTTGAAATATTTTTTTTCTGTTTATGAAAATAAAGCCCCAACTTAGCAACGGATTGGCAGCTTGCTCAGGTTGATTGAACAGTAGCGTTGCAGACACTGGCAAGGTTTTTTTTTTATTCTTTTAATTAAAACTCCAAAACACGATGAGCACAGTGTGATCAACAAAAAACTGGTGCAATAGAAAAGAAAAAAATACTTATTATATACTAATGTTTATGTGAAGTCTTAAAGTAGAGGTCATATTAAGAATAAATTTTAACATATAAAGCGTGCGTGTACGTGTGAGATAGAGAAAGAAAGAGAGAGATAAATGGAGAAAATTAGAGATAAATAGGTAGAGAGAGAGAAGAGAGAGAGAGAGAGAGAGAGAGAGAGAGAGAGTGAGTGTGTGTGTGTCTGAAAAAAGAGAGCGGCTGAGATAGAGCTAACCTTACGCCTAAACCCGGCAAAAATACCGGTGAAGATATTTTGTAATGTATAAGAGAGAGATAAAAGATAGACAGAAATAAGGATGAGGAAAAAAATATAAGAGTGAGGAGTAAATAAGTTCAATTAAAATGGTAGAGTCACACACCGATTTAAAAACTAATAGTGGTGAAGAATGATGAATAAACAAGAAGATTTACATAGAGACACACATTTCTCTGGAAGTTTAGAACATGTAGAGAATAGCTTGTAAACTGTGCCCTGATAATTCAAAACAGTTCATAAATTACATCTAAATATTATCGATGCAAGAGAAGGTTTGAGAAACAATACTAAGTAGCCTGCTTCAACAATGTAAAATCTCAAAATATACAACCATATCAACAAAATCAAGGAAAAGCTCTAATAAAAAAAATCATTCAGAGCCAAAAAAAAATGAAAATTGACGCTTGCAAAAGGCAAAAAGTTTTGTCTCAAGGTAAGTTGCTATTTAATACCTTTCAGCTTTTTTGCTAGTTAGTAAAACTAGTTAATCCATCAAAAATTTGATTAGTGCTCCTCAGAAACTTTAAGACAAACTTTAAGACAAATGTGTGATCTTCAAGTCATAAATCTGACGACATACTTTCTAAAATGTTACAGTTTATCTGCAACAATTACGTTTCTACATTTCCAAATACATAGCCGTCAAAATAATTGCTCAATCAAATTTTTAAAAAATATTTTTTTAAGACGATTTAAATTTTTTCTTTCAATTAGTTAAAAAACAGACAAATACAGCGTGATTTATGCAGGCGCGTGCAATATCTTCCTAATAAATTACACCTTTTTATGTGAAAAACCTTCGTTTAAGTTACCTGCATGGAACTTCGGTGTTCCCTCATTTGTTATCCGATACTCCTACAATGCACTTTAATAATGTACAAAGTCTTAAGTTATGAATTATCATTTTTAATATAAAACGTCTCTTCTTTAATCCATTTGTTTGAAAAGATTAAGTTTTTGACACAACCACTTTATCTCAATTTTTTTTCTACTTTAACAAAACAAATTTTCTGTTGTCTATACCTCGCGACGTAGAAGAAACTTTTGTAACACAGACATTTGTTTTGTAACATTTACAAACGAGTAAGATGGCAGAGTTTTGATTTAAGGAAACGGATTTTGAAAAAGGATTATTTTTCTCTTTTCCCGTACTTTTAATAAAAAATTCAAATAATTATTCGAAAGTTTTATGACGATTTATGCAATTTTGCTTTTTGAAAGCTCAAACAAATGCTTTGTTCAAAATATCAAAATCTTGTAAAATTGCAATATTTGACTCATTTTAAGGCATTGTGGGTGAACATACGCTCTGAAATACAAGTATTATGGATGAGGTTTAGGCCAATTCTGTACAGGAGGGAAACTAGAAGAAACACAAAAAATAAAAAAAAAGAATATGAGGAGATTGTTCGAGGTAGAAAATAGGGAATGATTCAAGATGAAGAAAACTATATAGCTCTACCAAGGGTACATACAGCAACTTTGCGATAAAAAAGTAAAATCTGTCAAGATACAGAAGAACCAATTCTATAGGTGCAAAAACACCTTTTTAAAACTATTTTTAAAAGATAAAAGTAAACTTCAGTCCCGCCAATGGTATAAATCTAGGTTGCGCTACAAATAAAGTCTAGGAATAACGGGATGGTAACCATCTCTCAATGGTTCACTAGAATTGGTACGAAATCATGTCCTCCACGAATGCCCGATAGATCAACGATAGCATTTTATTTGCAAGAGGTGAAATGAATTCAATCGGACAAGTTAAAGCTTATTACGAACTGTCAGCTTGAACAGATTTCAATATTTCTCAAGAAACACGTGCTACCTAATGACGTCTGAAAGACAAAATCAATGTTTTGTCTGAGCCGATAGAACAGTACCGCGTCCTCTCTTTCTAATGACCTTATCTTTTGGCTTTAGCATCGTTTATCATTTTTTTTCAGTCGACAAATTCGTGCCCTGCACTGTTTAACAAATTATTACTAGAAAGCCGAAACCAACATTTCAGCTACCTTCTTATCCTGCGTTTACGCAGATATTAAAAGCGATCTCTATAGATGTTTTTTTTCCCTTTTCAAATTTGTAAGATTCAGCAATTTAGTTATCCCGTATTGCGAACTATTTAAGTCGAGTCAATGTACGATAAAGAAATATAACAGCATCAGCACCTAAAAAAAAACCAACAATAGTAGGAGCACTTCATCGATAAAGGATATTAGATTTATTAACAAGAGGCATATTATTTATGGTGGTAACAGTCTTAATTATAATGATAATAATAGCAACAATAAAAGTGATCGTATCAGAAGCTTTAACGCAAGTCAGAATGCCCTATCACTTGAACCGCTAAAGACTAGAAGAACTGAGTGTCAGTATTCTATGCCAGGGCTCAAGACCTGCGTCAGTATTATTATTAGTTGTACTAGAAATAGTAACAGTAATAATATCTGAAATGAAAGTGGGAGGAGTTGCAAAAGTAGTAGTAGTAGTAGTAATAGTACTAGTAGTAGTAGTAGTAGTAGTCGTAGTAGTAGTAGTAGTAGTAGTAGCAGCAGCAGCAGCAGCAATAGAAGTACCGGTAGTGTTTTTAACCTATTGAGCCTATGATGCATTAATAGTTCAACTACATGTAGCATCTTTAACAAAACAAAGAAAGAAACAAAAAAAGAAGGCTTAAACAGATGGAAAAAGACAAACGATAAGAAATTGGAGGGTTTCGGGGCAAACGCCGTTGTCAAAAGGCTGAGAAAAAGGGCAAAAATTGTTGCATAGTATCTTTGTATTTCTACCTCACAGTGTAAACTCTTACGACCTCAATGTAGCCATTTTAAAGAAAATGACACCTGTAGTGGGAAGAGAAAAAAATTATGGAAAAAAATTGTTTTCACATGAAATCTCCTAATTTTCAAAAGTGGATCAACCTCATTTTGCCGTGGATATCTTCAGTTACGAAAACGATTTGATAAAGGCCAGCATAAGTTTCTACTAAAACGACTGAATACCATGCGCGCAGGTGTTTATCATTTTGGTGTTCTAATGCGGCGCTTATGCAAGTAAAGTTGCTACATCTTAAATCGAAGCAACGATCAACGTTTCGTTAGGCTATAGGAAAAAATTTTTCTTTTGCTTTTAGTTCTTTCTGTTTATAACTGGCTTATAGATTTCATTTTTCAAATTTTTACTTTTCGGCTTAACACAAAGAACAAAGTTTCAAGGTTTATCTTGCTGCGTTCTCACGAGCGGTAATTCACGCAGAATAACTTTCGCTCCATTACCCAAAGTAATTTCACACTCTAGAGAATACATGACTCGGGGTGTGTTAAAGATTTAGGGAAAAGAGAAAATAAAGCAAGAGAAACAAGATCCTTGCACCGTTTTTATTAAGAGACGTGATAGAAAATTGAAAAAAAAAGATTTGACATGTTATCAAACGAATATCTTAATAATTTCTAGCATGATAATTTAATGTTTCGTTATTTTGAGAAACTGTTATAAAAAGCTCGCAGGAAAACAAACAAAAATCGAGCTGCAACCTGTTGTCCAGGCAGTTAGAATCAGGTTGACATTGAGAGCTTAGTTTACTTTGTTCTTTGTGATCACATCAGCCAAAAACATGATGCTGGGTGTGTAAACAAAAGGTTCTCAATAGGTTCTTTTTTGGTGCGACGCGTCTCTTTTAAATCACATAAAATTCACTTTTGTCTGTATCTATAAATGAATCTCTTGATAGATAGTGTAAGCGATGGTGTAAGAGAGAGTAAAGCATCCTGGAAGACCTAAAAAATACTTTTCAAAACCAACGGTAACATAGCATTGGCGTTTACGATCAAGCTTTCGATAAAAATCAAAACTTTTAATTCCCCATTCATTTTGCAAATTCCCACAAATTACATGAAGCAAACAGATTTAGGACAACTACACCCTTCAAATCTTAACATTTTGGCTCATCGATGTGCTCATTTTTAGAAATTTTGAAAAGGATCTATTGCTTAGTTTAGAATTCTAACCAATGTTCAGTTTTTTTTTCTCACCCCACGTTCTGTCACTTTTCCAGTTTTATACAGGTCTTTTTTCAATTCCTTTAAGTAAAAAGCAATTAAAATAAAAACCACGAAACTTAAACGATTGGAAGCACCAAAGTACAATGTCTGGAGAACAATTTGGATGGCTGAATATTACTCTGTAAAGAACAGTTTGAGTTATAATTTTGTTCCAAGTCAGAAATTAAGCGGTTAAAAAAATTCTTGAAATGTTACGATAGGGCGAGAGCAACGCACATTCTTTGCAAGTCAACATCTTTCTCAACTTACAGTCACTTAGATATCGATACAAGTCCCACGCTATGACTTAATTTTCAGGGTTGATATAGAATGTAATGTCTGAAACGAACTTTTACGTATGTACTATTGTATCTGAAATCGATCTCTGTCTGATCTTCTAGACAAACACAAACTTACGACTTGCAGGTTTTTGCACAGAATAAATTTTCCTCTGGCATCCTCTGGCGGAGCGTACGCTTACGATTCCGATGCTATGTTAGAACCAATTTCTCAGAGAAATCCAACCTCTCAAATGAGAGAAGCGTTGTAGTGTGCTCGCTAGTGGTCGGTGGCCAGTGTTAATGCATTAATGATTCTACCTCGCTAAGATTGGTTTAACCGCTGTTTTCGTTGAAGAACTCGCATCCCGTAGGCCTACAACTAGATCTAGGTCTATTCGGTCGCGGATACTCTGGCCCATGTCTGATCAAGTTTTCATATCATACTATCGTTGCTTCCCTCCTGAGCTCAAATGTTTCAAGCTTACGTCATAAGAACGGACAACCTACATTTTATGTTAACACCCATCGCTTGATGAAACAAACAAAAAACCCCAAACAAACAAAACAAACAAGGCCAAAAGTGAAGAGCAAAGTCATACATTTATAATGAAGACGTTTTCAAAACAATCGAAGAGAAAACTTATTTTTAAGGCCCTAACAATGCTGTTGTCCAAAATCCAAGGGTTTGAACTAGGCTAAATCTAAAGCTTCTTCGTGTTTTTGCAGTTTTAGCCAACCCTTCAAGTATTCAAGTAAAAAAATATAAAAAAAAAAACAATATGTGACAATAAAAATATTTACACAAACACTATGCCCAATTTAACATTTTTTGATAAATAAATTGAATGGTAAAAAAAAATTTATAGCAGGGAGTGAGTTATACCAAAGTATAAAATCTTCCCAACATGAAGAAAGCTACATAATTATCACCTCTTGTCACGTTAGTTGTGTTTAATGCATGCTGATTAAGTCTCCGAATCCAAATCTAGGATATGAAAGTGCTGGGCTTCTTGACCGTCTTATAGGTTGTTGGTTTTTTTTTTCTGGATCCGAAAATAGTCGAGGTTATCGATTGGAAGATGCAGTAAGAAGAAGAATAGGTAAGAGAAGGGTGAAAAGTAGAGAGAGAGAGAGAGAGAGAGAGCGAGAGAGAGAGAGAGAGAAAGAGAGAGAGAGAGAGAGAGAGAGAGAGAGAGAGAGAGAGAGACCTACAAATGCCAAAAAGAAAAACGAAATGAAAATATTTGCAAAGAGATAAGGGTAATCGAAAAGTGTTCTCATGCGCGAGCGCGAGGGAATGAGGAGGAGAAAAAGAGATAGTGCAGTAATTGAGAAGGAAGGTAAAACATGGTGTCAAAATCATTCGTTCGTTTTGGTCAAATAATAATAATGATGAAGGTAATAGCTTTAATAATAATAAAAATAATAATACTTAGAAATATCATTACTACAGCAATGATAACAATAGTATTTATATTAACAATAAGAATAATTATGATAACGATATTTTTTATGATAGTTATAACAAAAATAACAATAATAATAATAATAATAATAATAATAATAATAATAGCAAATAAAAATAATAGCAAATAATAATAATAAAACACAATGAAAATAATGACGATAAGATAATAATGATGATAATAATATTAATAATACCAGTCAAAATCTCGTAACAGCTTCAACCTAAAAAAATGGTTTAGGAGCTCAACGCGACAAACATTTTTTTTGCCATTGTGTAAAATTTCCATCTTAAAACCATCAAAAGTATATTCCTGCTTGTTTTGAAATTATTTCTCTTTGAAATATTTTAGCTGTAAGTAGTTTCATGCATTCATTCCTATGATAAAAAATGAAAAGAAGTTAAAAATTTTTGTCCAGCTTTGAAGTGGGTTTTGAAGAACTTGATCAAATTTTTTCCCACAATGTATTTGCATAATTTAAACGTTTATTATGGTTTACTTAAAATTCACTAACGAGAAAATCGAAATAAATATGTGAAATATGGGTTTTAGAAGTAGTTAAAAATACGGTAATTCCCTTTTGGCTTTCACAATATGAGCATTTCAATTTCCTCCACTTTTAGAAAAAAGACCACTTGGATTCCTTGTGTTTCAAGACTAGTAGAATAACCCATGCCCTAATAAAGATATAACAATATTTTTTTCGCCATACTATTGAGCTTTTAAAGACGTTTCCAATGACGTCTAGAACTCCATTATACATTTATTTCGCAAGTAGACTTACTTTGAGGGACGCCTGCTCATTTTATCTTTGATGATGTCTTATTTTTTATTGGTACTAGACCTCACGTAGCAAATAACATTGGAGCTTAATACTGAGGTCAGAACATTTGTGTTACTTAATAAAAGCAATAGCTGATTTTGAATCAGATCGACACATAAGGAACTCAAATACTGCATATGGTTGGTTGGTTGATTGATATTTAACGTCCCAGTCAACTTCGAGGTTATATCAGACACGGCGCTGGGGTTAATTGAAAGCATGCTGCCACACTGTGGTGTAAGGAGCCCTCGCGTATACCGCACCCAGTCACCTTATCTTGACACCGGGACGACCAGACTTAACACTAAATCCATAATGCCAGATACTAGACGGATCAGCTGCTAATACCAATTTTAAAGTCTTTGGTTTGACTCGGCTGGGGATCGAACCACGCACCTCCCGATCTCTGAGCGAGTGTCTAACCACTAGGCCACAGAGCCGGTACTGCATAGGGAAAAGGATAACACAATCATAGCGACGGCAAATATTAAACCAGATTTTCAATGGTAAAATTACTTTCGAATTCAAATACATCAATTCTAAAGGGAACTGTAAAGCAACAGGATAATGAAAGCAGATTACACATAGTGGACGCAAACGCACGTTTTCAACCTGATACCACACTGAGCTGTTTTTGTAACGTCGGAATGAGACGTAGTTTCTACATAAGCTTAAATTTCATAAAGACAACAAACTTTCTTTTTTTTAGATCTGGGCACCTTATCAACAATGCTGGCCTTTTGTAAAATACTCTATTAGTGAGAAAGAAAGACTTTAACAAGCTTATATGCGTGGGAATAAATACGCCCGCTTTGGACTTCCTGGGGATAAACCGTACTAAGACTTATGACATAATAGGAAAAGGCGATCAACGCGATGGTGTTATTGCCGTGGCGCGTTGTGGGAATAAGAACAGAAAAAGGAACAGACGAGATATAAAAAGCAGTTGTCGACATAGCCAACAAACATTCAGACGTTACTTTTGCAGCAATTGATCGTGCGTTACGAGGTCGCTTATCATCAGACCAGCGTCATCTATCAGAGTCAACGATCACACAACATAATTATTTCATGGTCAGGTATAACCTTGAAAAAAAAGAGAGGATTCTACCGCCGAGAGAAACTCAGAGGCTATGAGTGAGCAACGATTTGATTCCTGTCCATGGCTCATGGGAAACATAATTAAAATGCTTGGGTATAATTTTTTTTATTGACGAAGCCTGTATCAATTTATGGTTGAAGCGGACGCGTGACAGGTCTAGGTGAGGTAATAAATAGAGCAGGTAAAGTTATACAAAGTCGTCGCGGCCATAGCTCCAGAATGAGCCTAGATAGCTCAGTTGGTAGTGGCTTCGCTTCGTGGCCAAGAGGTCGCGGGTTCGAAACACAGCCGCGAGCACAGTCCGGGCCCGTACTGGTTGGGTCGGTGTCAGTATAATGTGACCGGCTGAGGCTAAGTCATGGTATCCCCGCTAGTCTCTGGGTGGCAGCCCGTAAATTGTCATTGGGACCCAAGCCCTGAGAGCACCTTTGAAGTGGAATTGTGCTTGTAAAAATACCCTTCAATCAATAATCAAGCTCCAGAATGAGATTTGCTGCGAGTGCCGGTACTGATCGAATTCCCCATGACTTGTTGTTACTAGGAGGCATGACACCAAAACATTTCAGTGGTTTCCTGGAGAAAGTCACTAATCTCTATCAACCACACTTGGGAGTTTGTTTTGTTTTCAACATTGCTCTTGCTCATGTGCAAACTCCAAAAAATACAAATTCCAGATGACTACAGCATTAGGTATTTACCTCAATATTTTTCGTTCTTAAACATTTGTAAAAACGCTTTTAAGATTTGGAAACAGTCTCTAAAAGAAAGACTTGCAGAGGTGCGAAACAAAGAAAGAAAGAGAGAAGAAGAAGGAAAAAAGATAATGAAGAAAAAGAAGAGGAAGAAGAAGAAGATAATGAAGTAAAAGAAGAAGACTTAGAAGAAGAAGATAATAAAAAAAGAAAAAGAAGAAGAAGAAGAAGAAGAAGAAGAAGAAGAAGAAGAAGAAGAAGAAGAAGAAGAAGAAGAAGAAGAGGAAGAAGAAAGAAGAAAAAACAACAACAACAGCAACAACAACAACAAAAATAACAAGAACAACAACAAAAAAAAAACAAGAACAAAAAAGGACAGCAACATCAACAAAACAACGTAACAAAAAGAAACAATTCTCTGCATTAACTTACATTAAATTAGCTAATGCAAGAGAGATTTGACGTAGTGATCGATTCGTAGCACATAAAAGGACACAACTAAAATTTTGTGTATGTTGCCACTTCTGTTTTAAAAAATACCTGTTTACGTCAGAAATCTGCGGGATGAATTAGGAATGTAGTTTAAAAATTCGAGTGATTTCAACTAAATACAATACAAATTCACCAGTTAGTGCAGTGAAAAAGTTAACGTTGTAGCGCATGGCAACACTGTCACAACTTGCAGTGCAGGAGACTGGAGTAGGACCTGAGCTGTGAGCATGGAAGCCGCTTTTCGACACGTCACGAAGTCTTATAATGCTGATGTGCTTTGGAAGAGACGGTATTATTATGTGGACTTATCTTTATTATAATAATGCACACATGAAAAGTAAATTGGAAATCCTAAATCTTATTCAATAAACCATTGCCTGTTTGCAATCGGCATCAACGATAATTATGTTGTGGTTTTGAACTTTTTATTTTTATATTTGGATTATTTATGTTAACATTCCCGCATTTTTACGTCACACTTGCATTTGGTGGCTCTTAGTGTTTTTTTAGCTGTTTATGTGGCATTTGGACTCTCTAGCTGTGTATTTGAGTTGAAAAACCTATATATCCTCGAGGTTTCACAAAAACGAAAAAAATTAAAAGCAAAATATTACCAGGCTGTCAAGATTTATCGACTGATTATGTAATTTGCAAATTTATTTACCCGTTTCACGGAAAACGGCAGCCTGAATCACCCTTTGCGTGCTTGACATGTTCACACTTCCCGTGCTCCAAGATTTTTTTTACTGCACTGAACTGATGAATTTGTGTTTAATTCAAATTATTTGAGTTTTTTTTAACTACATTCCAAATTTATCCCGCAGACCCTTGACGCAGACAGGGAGGTATTAACAAAATGCAAACATAAACAAAGTTTAAACTTATGTCAAGTGATTCGCTACAATTCGATCACCACGTCAAATTTCTCTTACATTAGAATTTTTAATGTGTGTTAATGTAGAAAATTACTTCTTCTTGTTT
Source organism: Elysia marginata (assembly GCA_019649035.1). Lineage (NCBI taxonomy): Eukaryota > Metazoa > Mollusca > Gastropoda > Plakobranchidae > Elysia > Elysia marginata. The sequence goes on along the minus strand of BMAT01001595.1, from coordinate 37,201 downwards.
TATTGTTGTTTTTTTTTGTTGTAGTTGTTGTTGTTGTTGTTCTTCTTCTTCTTTCCTTTTTCTTCTTGTTCATTTTATCTCCTCTTAGTCTTCCTTCTCCTCTCTTCTTAATACTCCTTTTTCTTCCCTTCCAACAAATTTGATGTAAATACGGCTACTATCTACCATACACCCAACTGTTGATGAAAATAATGTGCAACATTAGTAAGATCGAGACTGTTCTCCGTGAAAAGATAAAAGACAAAATGTTCATAGTCGTTTTTTTTTTTATCCTACAAGATTTGCGTTCATAGTGAGTGATGCTGCCACTCAGCAATCGCCACTCAGCCCGTTGATACCCCACTATTTTTTTCCGAATAAGTTTGCTAATGATAAGCCTGGAGTCAGTTCTACTGTGTTTGAGACCGTTTTTACTGTCTTTTCTTTGCTTCGTTTGTCAATGTTCGAGTGGAAGCTAGCGTGTTTCCACAAATATAATGGTCCGAATCGAGTACCGACCCTGTGATGTAGCACACATTAGCAATTAAAAATTATTAATACCATATTCCTAACTAGCTATTTTTGTTGGAGGCAGTGTGGAATTTTCACCGTAGTGGCCTCTTGCGATTTCTGGTTCAAGCTAAGCGCGGCTTCGAAGGTACTTGTACCTTGTTTTTCTCAATCAACTGTTGAAAACCATGGCATTTATGGTGACATTAGAAATTTTTTAAAAATCAGTGAAGCAAATAGCTATTTTGAAAGATTCGTATAGAGGTTTTCTGCTTCATGATTTTATATCATCATTCATGTGGGAACTAGATTATATCTAGTTAGGGGGGGGGGAGAAAGGGAGGTCGTTTGGAATAAATTTCATGCCAGCAATGATTTCCACAGCATTGGATTGGGCTTTCAATGTACATGATTTTGTTGTGGTGCATTAGTTTTAATTTTCCGCAGAGACCTTACTAATCATTCAATGGAAATGAAGAGGAGGCTGGTTTCTGTTTTTTTTTTCAAAAAGGAGTAACGATATAGAGAAGATCATTATTAAAAAAAAAAAATAAGAACAGCCAGAGGCCTAGAGGTATAATTATTATCTTTGTCGTAGGCGGTGACCTATAATATAGGAGTTTTACGGTAATCGAGGCAAGCAAGAAATGATGGAACCATGGATGAAAACAACACATAGAAAAAACAAAACAAAACAAAAGTACAGAGAAATTAAAAATAACTCGTGAACGAAGTTGCTATTTTTCGTATTTGAATTTGATAAAAATTTAGACTAACACAAAACTCAGATTGAATGTCTGGACTAAACGATTTTTGTTTGTTTGTTGACAATAATGAAAAATGTTGCGGCCTGGATTAAGACCTCTCATTCATAAAAAGCTTGAATTAATAGTGATCTCTTCAAGTATTAATGTCTGCTGAACAAGGGTCGTAATTACCAACTCACCCTAAAAATAGCACGCAATTTGTAATTCAAAACTGTGAGAGAAAAAAATCGAGACTTTTTTTTACTGTGGAATATTTTTTAGAGTACCCACAATCTTCCTCAGATGTTCCAAACCTGAAAGGCATAATCAATTGGTCAAGACAGAAAGTGTGGGTGAATGAGACAACGAGCAAGGCAGACAGAAATGCAGACAGGCAGACATAATTACAGCCACAGACTCAGAGCAGGAGGGGGGGGGGAAGAAAACACAAACCAAAACATTCTGCTTTTCTAAATGATTTAGCGCACGAAGTCACAATTATTACAGACGTTTTTGAAAGTTCCAGCTTCAATGCTTCATCTAGCACGCAGATTAACCGAGTCAATAGCAGGCACTGTATAGTAGTTATTAATAATTTACCTTGTTTTATAGTCATCAATAATAGGCATACCTTGTTTTTATATTCATCAATATATTACATGTTTAATATTCATAAAACAATTTATCTTGTTTTGTAGTCCCTCAAAACTTACCTTGTTTTGTAATCTTTAATATCTTACCTAGTTTTATAGTCATTAATAACTAACCGCGTTTTATAGTCATGAAAAATTTACCTGGCTTTATATTCATTTATCAATTACCTTGATTTCTAGTCATAAATAATTTACCTTGTTTTAATGTCATTAAATATGATAGTTTACCTTATGTTACCGATTCGACTGTATATTTGCCCCTTCCCGTTTCGACTCGTCTGGCTTTATTAGTAAAATTAATTATTGCCTGGTGGTGATAGCAAGAAAAGGATAATCAGATAATATGACGTGACTTTTTTCTTCTCTTGAGTTCACCGTCTGAGTGCTCTCTGTGTGTGTGTGTGTCTGTTTGTATGTCTGTCTGTCTCCCTCTCCCCTCTCTCTCCATGTTTTGACGCTGTCAAAGATGGCAAAAACAAAACATTCAGCTTGAAAGATAAACGAGAGGTAAACCGTGTAAAGTATACACATTTTTGCTGTGGTTCAAATAATTAAAGTAAACATTTACGTTTGTCAATATTTTGCTAGACTGTCTTTATGTCTTTAACACCAACACCTATCGCCGCCAAAAGCATAAAGCGCTATGACCTACGAACCCAATTTAAAAAAAAAAACAACTATACTGAAATACTAAAAGAAGTTCTATATTTTATTTGTTTATTTCTTCTCTTCTTGGAGGTCCAATGAAAATGCCAGTCACCCAAACTGGAACATTTATAGGGACAATAATGGTACAAAACAAAATAAGATCATTCTTCCAATGTACCTCAAGTTAGAGTTAGGTATTTGCTTTACTTTTGACTATCGTTTTCTCTTCTTGCTCTTATCCTAGGCATGTTCACCATCAAGTTCAAGCGCGAGCTGATCCGCTGTTGCTACTGTCTGCAAGGCACTCTGAGACGCCGGCGACAGGAGGACAGCTACGGCCTGCGTCGCTCCCTGCTGTTCCCTTGGAAGCGGAACTCCGAGTCGTCCAGCTCGTCTCGGAACGAGCAGCGCCTGATCAAGCTGGGGCGACCCCAGGGTGGAGACACCACCAACCAGACAGCGCCCACCCAGGGCTGCCGCTACTCCTTCGTGTCGCCACTCACTGACGTGAAGGCCAGCGCCAGCCGCGCGTCTCTTAGCTCGGTAGGACGGGAAGAGCGCGTCAGTTTTGTCGGACACGGGCGCGAAGATCGGGTCAGTTTTGGAACGGTCATGCTCGGAGTGCCCACTGGTCTGGACAGACCTGGTCTCACTTCGTCTTTCACAGCCTCTCGAGATGACCGGGCTAACTTAAACAATTTTGTTAGGCTTGGCTCGGTGGAATGAAAAAATGAGATGCTATTGATGAAATAGTTTTTCTAATTAATGTGGAGCTTAACGTAACGATTGGGTTTATTGGTTGGTAAGGGCATGTGCACAAATTATTCAAATAAAAAAAATTCAAACGTGAAGGGTGGACATCAAAAGAAAACAGGCTTCTAAATGAGATATTACCTTATTTACCTCAGCTTTGAACTAGTTGTGTCGCCTACTCCTGTAACTTCGGCAACTGTGTCACAATTCACAGTAAACTTTCTGCAGTGTTATGTAATATAGTTAGCTACAATTTTATGAAGTAAGTTTCAGAAGCCAGATTAAGAAAAAAATCAGAGTATTGTTGAGGGTCATCAAAGCAGGTATACACGCAAGTTTATAAAATATTATTGTACGATGATTTTGAAAAGAAATAATTTGAATTTGAAAATATGGCTTTGAAATATACCAAGAGATGTGTATTCATTACATGATTTTGAACAAAAAAGGAAGTTTTCTATGATGAAGAAGTAAAATTAAGTTTTAGTTGTTGGATTTTCACTGTAAAAATAGATTTTCGAGCACAAAACTGGTAACATCCGTATCAATACAGCATAATTTGATTTGATCATTGTTGTTTGTATATATTTTTTTGCTTAGACGATTATATTAATTTATTTGAGAGTTTTTTTGTTTCACTATGACCTTTGAGCATAAAAACTAGTCATTTTAAAACACAAAATATTCAGAAGACATCTCCTTGTAAATGAAACACACTTCCATATGTTGTATCATGTTGATCATACTGAAATTAAAACACAAATGCTGACTGTTTATTGACATAATACAACTATCTTGTGTATTACCACAACAATTTTAATTACTCATCATGCATGAACATTTATTTCTATTTGCTCAATTTTCTTTTTATCATTATAATCATGAATGCATTTTTTCTAAAAAAAAAAAAATAAAAAAATTAGTCCTTTTCTGGATGGCCAAGCCGTAACAGACAGAAGGCAAGAAAAAAAAAACGATTTGGAAGATATTCTTCACCTTAGACTCACAAACACAACTGTTATCGCGATTGAGCATCATCAAAACTATTTTTAAATATGGTTGTAGTTTATAAACCCGTCAACATTCACTCTTTATTCGTGCCTCATTCTTGTTAATATAAAGATCCTTGTCTTGGTTTTGAATTGTAATACTGCCATCTATAACTTGTGCGGAAAATTCCCTTCCATCACATTGACGGGATGAAAGGACGTTTAGTGCAGTTGACCTTAAAAAATGAAAGAAAACTTGAAAGCAGAGTCCAGACGCTGAGACTAAAACGGAAGAAAACATTAAACGCAGAGCTCAGGCCTGCAACGGAAGAAAACATGCGGCCCAAAACCTAGACTAGATATAGGTCCAATCTAGACTCTAAGTCAAGATATCTTGCTAGATTCAGATCGATATCTTGATCGTCTAGACTAATATCTAGATTTAATTCTATTTTTACACATTAAATCTTGATTCTAGAGCTACATCTTATTTTGATTTTAAATTTACATGCAGTATAATGCAAACGAAGCTGGGAAGCGGGCAAAATTATTATTTTTGTGTGTGTAATCTTTCGCCTACCTTATTCTTCGAAGTGTGTAAAGTTCGTCCGAAATAATCGCGCTCCTTCATTCTTTTACAGTTACCCACGAACTATGTGTCCTGTTGGATTCATTTCTCTAAACTTTCTTCTGCTGCTCGATTTTAAAAAGTATGTTGTTTTTTCGTTTCTCACCCTTTCAGCGTGCTGTTTTTATGTTCATTTGATTCCTGCGCATCGTTACAATTTAAGAAAAGAGTGCTTGGTTGTAATGTATTCAAAGATTTGTAAGGTATGAAATAAGCAGTAGGAAGAAGTAGGCTTTAAGTGGAAATACCTTGTTACAAGGTATTGACGTCAACTACGTTACAAATAAAATGTCATTTACTTTAAGAATCACAATTTGTTGTAAATATTTTATTATTGCTATTTTTGAATAAAGTTGCTTTTACGCGGAAACTATTTTTTTTTTTTAAAACTCTATTTTATGATAAAAATTGTGGAAAAAATATAAATTTTCATAAGACTTTAATCATCAGTTTACTATTATACATTTACAGCCCCCCCCCCCCACACACACCATTTTTTTCAAATTTATAATTACTAGACTTACGCAAATCACAAAAAGATGACAATTTCCTTTTCTGGCGGTACACATTCTTTACAGTGTCTCAGATTCTGTGAAAAACAGAGTTTGCTTTATTTTTTTTCTCCGTTTGCCAACATTCATCTCGCAACGACTTAATTACGGCTTACACATCATAGCAGTTTTAAAGGCTTCCGTTTCAAGCTTTTTGTTTTTGTGAAATTTGATTATGTTTACGTCGTTATGAAACGCGCTTCTAGAAAAGTACATCCATCTCTAAAAGGTCTAGGCTCTTTGCAAAACGCAAATGCTACTTTGTTTAGGTGGGGTCGCTGATGGTTCTGTCCATGACATTAGAGACCTTTAGCACACGCACCGTGTCTCAATACGCGTACGTGAAAATCGGGAAAGCAGATCGAGAAACTATAAAAACAGTGAAACCAGTTTCTAAAAATAGAACGTCTGTGGGTCTATTTTTCGAAACTGGTTTCATTATTTTTATAGTTTCTCAATCTGCTTTCCCGATTTTCACGTACGCGTAGTGAGACACGGTGCGTGTGCGAAAGGTCTGTATTATTTTGGTGCGTCCTGAAAATGGGCTGGAAAACCCAGTTGATTCTGATGACGGAATGAGTTCTCAGAAGTATAAGCTTTTTTTTCAACTTTTTAGTACTGTCGTACTGTTTTCAAGTGATAGTTCGGGTAGTGAAAGTGTAGGCTACTTTTAAAAGATTCTGAATACACACTCAATAAAATGCAGTAAAGGGTAAAATTTAGCGCCATTAAAATCTTTAACGACACGTTAATATTCATAGACATGACGGCAATACCTTTTTGTTTTTTTATTTTGACCATAAAGAGATATTTAGATCTAAAGCGGGTCTATGATTTACAGTGTGTGAAAGTATGCGTTTCAAAAAAAATCAAAAGGTAGTAATAATGCTGATAATTCGGCTAAAAATCAGAGATTAGTCTTCTACCATAAATCCATTGACCATCATCGCAACTGTTAACGTTAATTTGGATCGCCTATCCCACTCTTAAAATTAAAAAAAATATTTTAACAAAATATTTTCAAGTTTTTTTAGTTCTGCAGCCTAAGAAAAATCAGAACGCCTTACCTTAATGTTCCTTAAAGTTGTGGTAAAAACCTTTGAATACAGACCTTTAGCACACGCACCGTGTCTCACTACGCGTACGTGAAAATCGGGAAAGCAGATTGAGTTACTATAAAAATAATGAAACCAGTTTCTAAAAATAGACCCACAGACGTTCTATTTTTAGAAACTGATTTCATTATTTTTATAGTAACTCAATCTGCTTTCCCGATTTTCACGTACGCGTAGTGCGACACGGTGCGTGTGCTAAAGGTCTCTAATATCCCTTTTTAACTTATACCAGTTCCGCAATCTCATAACTTTTAATAATACTTTCTGGTTTAAATACTACACTTACACAAATTCCAAGGTTTTCTAATAATAAAAAGAGGTACCACAAAATGGATCTAACTGCGGATTTTTTGTGATAAAGAGTAATTAAAAAGGTCTTTAACATTTCTTCAAGATGATTACAAATTTTTTTTTCGTCCCTAAGTTAGGTCTTCAGTTATTAATTTTGAAAGACAAGGAATCTTATTGCCGTAGTTTAAAAAAAAAGAGAAAATTGGACTTGAAGTTTTTATTTTATAAAGGATAAAAAAGAATTACAATGTTCTAATAAGCTTTAAAACAGTAATGACTATGTAACATTCCCACAAAATCAGTCTATATGCGTTGGCGGCTGATTCAAGAGAAATATCATTTTCGAGTATTTAGTCAATTAAAAAAAATGAAAGTGTTTTTTGTTTTTTTTTGTGCTTAATTTGAAAGTTCATGACATTTTCTATTATACCCCCTTAAGAGACCATGGAAAAAAGATTAAATATATTTTAAAGATTTTTGGAAAACCGTAATGCCCTTTTAGCTATTACAAATTTAAAAAATTTAAGCCTTCTTTACTCCACTTTTTGCAAATTAGGTTACTTCGATTCCATGTCTTACAAGTCCAATAACTGAGGATTAATGACCTTATAGAGCCCTTTCTGTTCATGTAACTAACTTCTTAATACAAAATTCCGCACGTAGACGCATTTTATGGGATTCCTACAGTTTGAATTTTTTTTTCGATTGACGTCTAAGCGGATATGATGGGAAACATCCTTGAAACAGCCGGCACGACACGTGTACTCCTTGTGTGTGTGTGTGGGGG
>BMAT01001595.1:15611-26023 GCA_019649035.1 Elysia marginata | reverse complement strand
ACTCCCCATCATATTCACTATAAACAGACAAGAACATTTCCTGCCTTTGATAATACAGACAGAGTGTCTTACGTTGCTAATTTTATAGAATGGCTTGCCTTACTTAAATGACTGGAGACTCTGGTCCTTCCGATAAAGAGGAAAGAAAATTGTTTGTTGCTTGTCCAACGTCTTGTATTATATTTTGAGAAATATTTGGCTATTTGCCCCCCCCCCCCCTTTTTATGTGTGTGGCTACGCACGTTAAAAGAGTAGATTACCACTGAATATACCAGAAATAAGCCCGAGGGTAATACTTTAATGATATGCAATTAAAGGTATTAATTTAAGGTTTCTTTATGTGCCGCGAGGCGATACACACCAAGTTTCTCTTTCCAGTGTTGAATGCTATGTGGCCTGAATAAAAATATCCATGTTTTTTTCCCCTGTGCCTTTTGTTTATGTGAAATGACCCGGTTGGTTAATAAGATAATGAAGACATCACACATTGAAGAGATACAACAGCTTTAGACAAAAAAGTCCTAAGAGAACATAATAGTTTTATTATCATTGATATTAAATATCCATGTTTATAGTGCCGGTGATCCATAAAAATGACCAGCAACAGCAGCCCTGGCTGAACATTAAATGGCTCGAGTCAGGGCCGGAAATAAAAGCCACCTGTCAACAAACATTCGAAGGAATGGCTCCTCAATAGAGCTGGGAGCAATCACACATCGGCGAGATGTGATTGCTGCATCTGCTGTCTCTATCTCAATCAAAAATTGCACAAAGTCACCCAGGCCAACAGGTGCATTAAGAAACTGTTACGTCTAACAATCTTTGACGTTCACACCGAGCAGTGACTTGCTTGTCCTGACCAACACAATAATGCCTCCTGCAACGTGAAAAATTAATTACAATGACGGTAAAGATGTGAAAATAATTAAAGTGAAAGAGTCGTAAAAATGCTGTATAATTTGAAAATAAAAAATAGGAAATGAAACCATACAGAGAGAAAGAAATAGGAGACTGGCAGACAGAGAGAGAGAGAGAGCAAGAGAGAGAGAGAGAAAGAGAGAGAGAGTGATAATAAAAAGAAGGAGAGACAGAATAAGCGAATGAACATTCGTTTTGACGAAGAAGTAGGTTGAGTTATTTTCTAAAGTCAAAGCAAGATAAAAAAGACTCATTATTTTTGAGAAAACGAGGGGGTGGATAGTAGAAACCAAATAACTCTATATAATTATCTTACTGAAACCTTATGTTAGACATAACCCAGATCACGTAGAAAATATGATGCTCCAGTATTAGCCCTGTAAATTTAAGGCTTGAGATGTATAACTACTACCTTCATTAACACTTACAGGTCTATTTCAGAGTCCAAATAAGAGAGCACAGTGTGGAAAGACATAGATTTCTGTGTGTGATGTATTCTAGCCGTACTCTAATATCCTGGGGATAATAATTTATTTTTTCAATATTACATATTTCTGTCCGAATAGTTATGTTTAAACAAAAAATTTTTAGAAGACTGGAAAATTCAAACGTGGACAGATTCTTCACTGAATAGTTCCTCTTCATACATAATGTGATATTCTCCTTACTTCCGTCTTAGAAATTTATATACGGAATACTTATTACTAGATAATTGTTTAAAGCGCAAGCGAAAGGCCAAGAATAAGGTTAGTTACAATATTTTTCAATATATGTACTAACTAAATTATACAGCTTCATGCTTTGAGCAATTAGTCATTAGTCATTGCCCTTGTAAATACCATTGCTAATTCTTTAATTTAAAAAAGAATTAAGATTCATTTGTGTTTCAACAGTTAGTAGGCTTATATTATCTTTGTGAAGTCTTGAAAAATCACACGTACTGTTTCCTTTTTAGAACCCTCCCATTGAACCAACGGATTACGGATGCAGCCTCCCCTCCCCTCCCCCGCGGTATAAAACGATAGGAACGAACTCACGTTAGACATGTATATTTCGTCTCTAAGCAAGACCACATTTTTGTATTAAAAGGGACATGTTTCTGTGTAGCCAATATGGTGTCCAGTTTCTCCTATTAGATTAATTATTAGATATACACGAATGCGCGGGGGATTATATCGGTAATGTCACGGAGTCTTCTGATCACGATGTAGCATGGCAAGGATCAGAAATTTTTCTGCAGAAAAAAAAGAAAAAAAAAGAACGCCGCCTTTAACGTTAGAGAAGACGAAACTATTGTTAGTAGAATCATTATGAGGTTGGGTGGAGGGCAAAATAAAAAAAAAAGGAAAAATGGATTGAAAATCTAGAGGTTTGAAAAGAGAATAATAGACACAAAGATATATAGATAAATTGCTGTGTTGGTAGATTTTATGCACTTGACATAATAAAGTAGTGATCAACAGGGTTTTAAGCCTCTTCATGTTTTTAGATATTAAACAAAATTTGCTTCATAGTCTATACAGACGTCGAGTGTTGTTCTTTTGCACTCATCAGTTTGACGCTCGGAAGACCTCGATTCAAATGCTCAGGATGTAAAGTTTTTGTTCACAGGGAAGGTGAGGGCTTTTTTAAGGTGGTTCAAAGTTCAAATTTTATTTTTGTTTCTTGTTTATGTAAACGTCTGTGGTTCTATGTGTTTCACCTTTGAGTGAGATTCCCACTAACTACATGTCCGCTAATTTTTCATAAAATTTCCGATGCCCCACACTCATTAATTTTATTTTAAAGTTGGTGGTTTCTTTTTCTTCTTCTTTTATTTTTGTTTTTATAGCAATTTCAATTTTTGCTTCCTGTGCAATTACCCAAACATCCGGAGACCCTTCAAATGTTCCGGTTTGCTCAAAAATCTTTTTGTTTTTTAACTGTATGACTGCACCGCTTTTGTTTGTCATACGTTGCAAAGCTTTGTTATATTAGACTTATAGCTTCTGTGGCTCGAAACAGAATTAGCATCTTAATCTTTGGCCGTTTCTCATAAGGAACAAGAAGTTCCGGCCAGAGGGCATGGGACTTGTTCAGTATGAACTAGAAATGTTTCACACCGTTACTTTCCTTAGATTGGTTTTGAAATTTGACATGGATCATTCGTTAGACAATTATTACTCCGAAACAGCTCCATTATGATGAAGTTTGATAAATGGAGCAGAAAAAAGTTGAGCATCTATTGGAAAGATTATATTTTTTCGCTTGTCTTTTCCTTTGAGAAAATCAGTTTTTATTATGCCAGTTAGCTTTTGGATTATTCTCTTTTACATTATTGAAAAAAAGAAAATTAAGTGATAACAACAATATTGAAATATCTTGTTTTTTTAAACGTAAGATTATTATATCTAGGTCTATTCTTAGATCTGCATGATTTGCATTAAAATTTCGAAGTACCAGCTCTAAACTAATTGTTAGCCAGTGTGTTAAGACTCTATCTAATTTTTTAAAAAATAACTCTTTATTAAAACAGTATAAGTTATCTTTCCTCTATATCTAGAGAAGAAAGCAATGTTTGCCAGGCCACGATTCATGAAAATTTTTTAAAAAGCTACGAAAAAAAAGAAAAAGTATTTTAGGAATCATAACAGCAAAAAAATATTCTGTAGATGGTTAAAAAGTGAGAACAACAAGAAAAACAACAGCAACAACGACAACAGCAACAACAACGACAACAACAATTGCACTAAACACAAATTTAAATGTACCTCGTTGGGAGTAAATTTCAGCTCTGTAGATATCAAACTGCTATTGTTCCTTGTTCTTTCTTTGAGATCATTTTTCTTTGTTGTTGGTTGTTCCTTTTGCAAATACTCTTAATAGAACTCGCACCGCTGTAGGTAAATCACCGATCTTGTATAATTCTTTGCGTGAACTGCTGCTGTTAATTATCTGATAAAATTCAGCACGTTTTCTTTTCTCTTTGAAGAAGCAGACTTAATTTTTCAAATCTTTGCCATGATTTATGGTTTTGTCAATCATGGATGAGGCTGGTTTTGTTTTTCATTTTCGTTCAATCTTTCCCTCCTCCTGAGCATCAGGCTGAATTCCTAAATTGACTAAAATTCCTCATAAAATCACCCAATTTGCGAAGGGCTCTTATTTACAAGGGGCTGAGTTTAGAAAAAAAGGAAATCAGAATGAAGAGTAAACAAAATTACGACTGAAAAGTTCATTGCATCGAGTCTCATTAACACCAAATCCAGAGTGCGGTTGTGCTTGTATTTAGGCTTTCCAATATTTCTTTGATCCATACTTCCGAGTTAACGTATGTATGTGGGTGACTGATGATACAATGCTGTCTTCAGTTTGGACATTTAAGTCACCACCTGACATGTTACCATTAATATTGTTGTTAAGACTGCCCAAGTAATAGTGAATCTCGTAAGAAAACTAAAACACGTTGCATTTGTCTTTTTCTATATTATAATAGCAGAAAGTTGGAAAGTGCAGAAGAAACAAAATATTTTCTAAAATAAAACCGCAATATTCTTACAGATACTATACAGTTTTCTAGTCTCAAAGTTAAAGTATAGCTTTAAGAAGTAACAAACCTCGCCGAAACTTTAGAATTAAATTAGTAACTTCTCTTCAGAGAGGTAGAGAACATTGTTAAACACTTTCGAAACAAGCGGTCGTAAAAAAAGTCAGGCGTGCAAGCGTATACGTTCCACGTGTAATGCCATTATGGACTTTTTACGGGTGTTCATTGATTACAGGTATATCATGTTGTCATGCCGTAGTTGTAATGCGATTCAAACAAATCATATCGAGTTCCATAATAAAGAACCATTTTGGGTACACAAGAAAAGAAAGACAAAGGTTCAGTTTCATATTTTGTTGGCACATGTTTAATACGGAAAAATGGAGGTAGGATTTAGAAAAGATTGTTTTACAAAATTTTTACGTGATTTATTTAAAATGTAAAGGTAAAATCATTGATTATTAATTTTAAGAAAAGTGTGACACGCACAACCATACTAATATTACACATTCAGCGGCAGCATTTGATAACAAGACTGCTAGATTAATTTTTCCTAATTCGTAAAAATATACGGCACATACTTTTCAGTGATTAAGTATGACTCGGCAACACGATTACAATTATTTATAACGCTATCTCAGTATCGAATATAGGTACCGGTCATTTCTTCCACCACAGACTGTTGGTGCGTTACATATTTTTAAAACAGATAACTACTGCAGCTTTGTTTCTGGACGAATGATGAAAATCATTGTATGCCACTTTACGCTTGACCTTCACAAAGCATCGCCAATTGCTCTCAATCTTCAGCTAAGATCATGTTTCATGTTAAAGAGCTGTATTCTTAACTTTCGTATTTGCAATTTTTTAAAGTTTTAGATAAAAATTTAAAAAAAGGACCTTCTCATACTTCGTCTTTGTCTTTATGAAAAGTACGCAAGATATCATGACAAATAGAGACATTTTCCAAACTTTTGGTTGAAATGGTCACAATATATATGTATATTCGCGTTTTCCTCGATGTCAAGAATCATGTAAAAGGCGAAATTCTGATTTCAACGCAAGTGCAAATAACAAATTTTGAAAACCCACTTTTTAAGGGTAGTTCAAGGCCTGATTCTTCAGTTGTTGCTTTATAAATATCAACAGGTGGTGTCTGATGTAATAAACGTATAGTGAATTTTATGATTGGTTCGCTAAAATTTTGTTGAGAAGTGCTCAAAAGGGATCATTAACAACGTGCATCAAAAGTCGAGAGCACTTGCATGTTTGGACCTGTTTATAGCTTTACAAGATAGATCACTTAAAAGTTGCCAGAGGTGGAAGTGCCCGGCTGCTGAAGGCAACACCACAAGATAAGGTCTGCATTTTGCATTACACATTGGCATCCTTTTCTATTCCGGACAAGAGCTCAATACACAACTCGAAGCCACAAGGTAGCATTTCACTTAACCTGCACAAGGAGAACCCTGTAAAGATAGGGTGAGAGGCTGGAAATATACTTGAGGTAAATGCCTGTATGCTGACGAGCCAGTGATTTATTATGTTTACCATTGCATTCTTAAACACTGGGAAGACTTAGCTCATAGTTACACGTTTTGTATCTTGTGGTTTGAAGATCTATCCCTCTATTTCATGAAAAAAAAATTCATTGTGTACTTACTCCTTGTGGCTTTTAATGAACTTTAACAATATCATGGTGGCCCACAGCTAAGTTTGTATTTAAAGATTAGGGAGTGTTGTAACTTTGTTCTATCATGCTTGAAAACATCATTTAGAGAAAAGCCTGAGGAAAATTTTCTCGCGTCCAGGGTAAATGAGTCTGAAGTCGGAAATTCCTTTTTGAGAAAAAGCCACCGAGAAATCTTTTTTTTCTTCTTTTTTCTATTTTTAAAAGAACAAAAGTTGTAATATCTTTAAAAAATTGTAATAATTTTACGAATTTTTTTTTGTTAAAAACAGCAATGCCGTTGGAAGTAAAAATTGCGACACATTTTGGACTAAAATGCTGCTTACCAACGAATCTGTATAGAGTTTAACAATTGTATAACTAGTAACCGAAATTTAACATGCCAGGCTAAAAGTCAAAAAGGCAAACAAACAACAAAAGTTTTACTAGAACAAAGAGCGTAACGCTGTATAGAGATGTCAGTAACACTCGTGACAGACTTTATCCCACTGAGTCACGTGCCTTGTCTAAGCCTTATTTAAATTTTGCGGACAAACGAGAAAGCCCTAATGTCGTGTCTAAGCGAGGACGATCCGCGCGATAGTCACTTGCAAAACAAAATACTTCTTGTCCCGAATACCATACAGTAATATTTAATATCAATGTAAAGAGCTAGATCTACATATTGAAAACTGTAAAACACTGTTTTGAACTTGGCCAATAAAAAAAACAAAGCGAAATCGTAGCCCCTCTGTTACTTATTAAAAAATAAAGCCCATAAATGGTCTAAATAAGTACAGGAAAAAATGCCAAATTCAGATAAGTGTACATTTCATTTAGAATTAGCTATCTAGACTCAAAGATGCAGGCCTTAATGTTTCAATTCAACAGCCTTACGCATATTCTAGTTTACTTTTGCAAAAAAAAATTTTTAGAGCTTTCAGTAGTTCAGAACATGCTAAGGAAAATCACAATTTTCAATAGCCCTAAGAAGTAGAAACTCTCTTTTACTTTTATGCTTATATATTATTATCTAGTGATATTAGAAGATGATGAAGATCAGACCCAGTTATCAGTGTAAGGGCGTTGAAAAGTTATGACTAGACTACATAAAAATCATAAAAAGTTATGAATTCGCTGCACATACGATTTTGGGTAAGAGCGCCGCAGAAACAGCTTTAGGAAAAAGCTGCAAAGAAAAAGAAAAACAACTTTGACCCCGGCCACATTCTAGTAGCATATAGGAAGTTCACAATACATTAAAATTTCTATAAAAATAGTTATTTGAGTCAAGGGCAAATAAGGCGGAAGTCAGAAAGTCTCCCTTTTTGAGGAAACACCATTTAAAGACTTCCTTTTCTCCAAATTTAAAATAAACAAAAGTTTTTATATCTTTCCACAAAGTATTTATAACTGCATTAGAAATTTTTGACGTTTTGAAGCTTAGAAATATTCTTGTTTAATAAAACGTCTTAGAAAATAAAAATTGCGGCAAATATCCTGGACGCGAGACCTTTGTTATACAATTATCTCAACCCTACCCATGGTGATGAGGCCACACGGTAGTTAAAGATTCACGGGGATCAGACGGATAGGGAGATAAATACGTGAAAACAAAAGATACGAGATCACACGTAAACCTCTATTCTTAAGTTTTGAAAATGAAATAATTTTAACAACCCCTCACACACATACATACACTCCCAAACCTGGTATAGCTTTGATCTCTTACTAAAAATAAATCATAACAATTTGCGTCCTTCTTTCTATGTGTGTATGGTTTAGCTCTTGCTACCTAGTCTGGCTGTTTGCTCGTCTCTTTCTCTAGCAGTGTTTCAGTCTCTCCCTAGCACCGTGCCTCCTCCCCTCCCCATCTCCTGCCACTTTTTTTTCCCTTTCTCTGTCGCTCCGCCTCTAGTTTTCCCGATTATCCGAATCTTCCAAATGTGGCAACGAAAAAAGAAAAGAAAGAGTTTTATAATATTTTAGAGAAAAAGCAGTCCACATGGTAACGTTGACTGAATCAATTCAAGTTTATTCAGTCCATACATAATTACATACGTACAGGTATTGAAAAAAAATCAAAGCTCAGTCAGGCTGACAGACTCTAACATTATGAATATTATAGTAAAGTAGACTATTTGACACCTACACGCACACTACCCCCATCTCTCTAAAATCAAGTAAACAACGAAGAAAACCAAAAAATTAAAAGGTTTCTTTGAGGTTTGAAATTCTAAGATCACAAAACAAAAATGTATTTGTGTCAGATCCCTTTGGTTAAAAAAGTGGTACTTTCGATGCTCAATTGCTGATAGTTTACAAAGAGTTGAAACACGTGGGAGAGTGCGTGATGTCTTTTGACATGTCCATAGTCCACTGTCATTGAAAACTGATTTCTATTACTAAAGGCACAATTACTGAAACTTTATATCACTGTACTGTTTCGTAGCGTAGCCTAGAAGAAAAAAAACAGTAAAAAATATTTAAATTAACGCTGCCATTTATTATCAAAAGGGTAAAATTGTACTGGGGCATTTCAGTTTAAGGAGTTTTGGAATATATATATTTCTCGCGTCTAGGTTGAGCGAGTCAGAAGTGGGGCAAACTTCTTTTTAGACATCGCCTTTTCCTCTATATTTTAAATAGACCAAAATTCTTATATCTTCCCTCAAAATATAGGCTATTTTGTTAACTTTTTTGACGATTCAAAGCTTAGAAAAATGTCTTGTTTCAAACAGTAACGCTATTAAAGGTGAAACGGCGATATTCTTCCTGAACGGGAGACAAATTCACATCCGTTCAACAAATGGGGCGTACGGAAACGTGAAATTACAGACCTTTAGCACACGCACCGTGTCGCACTACGCGTACGTGAAAATCGGGAAAGCAGATTGAGTTACTATAAAATTAATGAAACCAGTTTCTAAAAATAGACCCACAGACGTTCTATTTTTAGAAACTGATTTCATTATTTTTATAGTAACTCAATCTGCTTTCCCGATTTTCACGTACGCGTAGTGCGACACGGTGCGTGTGCTAAAGGTCTCTATTAACAAAACTAAAGCACCAACGCTGCACACATTATGAAAATCATCAACAGTATTGGAAAGCTCACCCACAGTTGATCAGAATCACTGTTGAACAGTCATGCCACGCAATATGTTACATTTCAAAAAAATACACGTGATGACAGATTCTTGTTTCATAACATTTTTTTTTCTTTTCTTCTCGAGGAGAAAATTAGAAAATAAGTTTGCTCTCTAAAAGTACAATGTTTATGTCTATCGTCTTTTCTTGGCAAATCTGAGTAATGGAAAAGGAGGAACGGTCAGAATAGGGTAATTTTCCTTACGCGTTACGTAGCTAAACAAATGCCATGCCATATTTAGGGAAGGGAACCAATAATTTTTTCTTATCTCTAGGGAGGTTTAGCGCAGCTTTTACTTAATGGAAAATTTCAGATTTCTGTTGGGAAAATAATATCCGTACATTATTTCTCTTTTTTTTTTCAAAACGGCCGGCGTGATTGTATGTGTGTGCCTTTCTGTCACTCTGTCTGTGCATTCGCTATTCCAATTTGCGTGCTTTATGCCGGCGTTGTTCAAGTGCGCTAAAGGTAAGTTCTTTTCGCTCGAAATGATAGATTACAAGGGACACATTCTCTAAATTTAAATAGAACGGCCAAATCAATAAGCAAGACGCTGCGTTAAAAATAATAAATTTACCATCTTGGGACTCTAAAAAGTCGGGCTTGGTGTACCGAGCCGACCAATTTATTGTAACATTTCAAAAGTAATACCATACATGAACAAAAAAAGATAGAAAAAGGGAATGAGGAGATGAAAAAGAACGATTAATAGGCTTATTAATAGGCAGAGAGAGAGAGAGACATAGAGAGAGAGAGACAGAGATAAGGTAGAGAAAGGGAGAGAGAGAAAGAGAGAGAGAGAGAAAGAGAGAGAGTGACATACAGACAGAAAGGCGGACACAAAAAACTAGACAGAGGGCAGAAGGTGGATTGGTGATTAAAATAGTGAAGTATAGATGAGGGAGATGGTTAAGAATAAGGAGTGAATGAGGGAGAGAAAAGGAAAAAGAGAGGAAGGTAGAGACCATTCGATTGATTGTCAGAAACGGAGAAACGGAGAACGAAAAATAGAGATATATAATTAGAGAAACCTGAGACATAAATAATATAAGAGGTAAGAAGAACAAGAATGAACTGTGATAAACTAAAAAGAAAGTCGTATGTATGTTTGTGGGGGGGGGAAGCTGGAAGATCACTAAAGAGAGAGA
>BMAT01001593.1:0-28752 GCA_019649035.1 Elysia marginata | reverse complement strand
ACTCTTACTACGTTCGTGAAACTTCGCTCACCGCGGGTTTAGCCGACAGACGATAGGTCAAGGTTGGAACTGATGATGAGGGCACAAGACACGGCGCGAGACCGAACCCTGTTTCAACGGAAGACCGCATTATAAAGGTCTATTAAACTTCGACTGAATTGATGGTCGGCACCGTTTTTGTTGGTCACCCGAAGTTATGTAATTACCGGTATATTATATTTTCAACAAAACAAAACAAGGGCACGGCAAAAATTGCCGCGGTTGACCCTCTGATTTCGAGGGCATTACGGCAAATTACAAGGGCACCACGGCAAATTGCCGCGGTGCCGCGGTCTATTTCAAGCCCTGGCCATAGTAGCTGAGAAATTAGATGTTATACCTGTATTGATATACATATATGTTATTTGTAAAATTTAATTAAGTGTTTATGTTATTAAATTGTTAAATTTTGACCAGTTGTTACTCGTTTCTTTGTTGTGCATGTTCATGTATGTTCTTTAAGTCCAGTCCACAATCAGTGGACAATCATCATCAGTGCCCTTCACCTTTGGCAGGGTATAGGCCACACACAAGTAAATGCCACCCACTCTGGTCCTAGGCAAGCTTTCCAAGCTGACCCCATCCTTTTCTCATCATTGTCAAAACCCTTTGTCTGCCAACAAGGGAACCCACTCTGTTAATCTTCTTTCCACCTTAAATTGCTGTGTCCCTTGCAATGATAAAAATGTTACACTGTTTCAGACCTTGTTGTCAACAAATTAATTGACTGTAGCACCCCTTACATCTATTTACACTATGTTCACAAGTTGGGGGTTTGATGTATTTATAAGCAAAGAAATCCCTCATTAATCTGCTTTAAATGGAAGCAATCATATGTATAAAGCTTGGTAAGGATGCTAAGTGATTCCTCAGTTGACCTACACTGAGGCTGCTACGAATAAAAATGAATGGTGTTCACTTTAGATCAATTGTTTTTTTGTTTTTTTTTCAGGTTGACTTGCAGCGCTGTTTAAAATTTTAAAAAGTGTGGCTGAGCCCTCACCAAGATTCAAGATTCAATATAACTTTATTGTCCTCTTCAGGTTCTTCTTTTTTGTCACAGCATACAAGAGCTGTGAAACCGTGTCGCCACTGAGCAGCGCCACACACAAACTACCACTTGAAAAATCGGGGGAAAAAAAGAAATGGACCTAGACAGATGAATTTACTTGGATCCATCTTAAATTGACTTTTAAGAAGATTTAAAAAATGGTGAGCTGGATCAACTTCCTCTGTGTCCTTGTGGTAATAGCCTGCATAATGCCTCACTTAGAAACAGTGAAAGGCTACCGTGGAGAGGAAACACAAGCTATTGGCACTTTGGCTGGTGATGTGCAGAACTGGGCCATGCTTATAGAAAACTACATTTTGCAGGTATAGTAATTATGGTACTGATAATGATATTAGTAATTTTAAAGATGTAGATGATATTTAATTACATGTTTATAATATATCTTCATCCTTGGGTAACGCTCTAAGAAACATGCTTAACTGAGTGAATGCAGACACATTGCTGATTCATCATCCTTAGAACTTACATTACAATATACGGGCTTTTGACTATGGCCTCAATACCTCATTCGGAGATTGTTTGGAGGTTTGCAAACAATTTTAGGTTCTTTCAATTTGAAAACCATTCTGTTTTACGCTAAAGAGAGCTTTAATTCTAGTCTTGAGTGAGTCTGGATCTAAATAATTACGTCAGAAACTGTTATTAATTATTTAAATGAGTCAAATATTAAGTTTTTCTTAGTTATAAATTGGCTGATGCAACAAAATAATATGTCTGTGAAAGGGGTAGAATGTAGAAAGAGTAAAAGACTGATTAGATAATCATACTGCATTTGGTTTGAATACAGTTAAGATGTACCCATTAAAGATAAATGTTACTTTGTTTTATTTAGTTTGTTCAAAAAATGAATTTGCGTGGATGTAAATATTATAATTAGGCAGTTGATAAGTGTTGATGATGACTGTGCAAGGGTCAAGTGCAGTATGTAATAATCATAGTCAATGTGCGCTACAAAACAGTGTTCCAATGGTTAGTATCAAGGTGAGTGTAGAGGTTATTTTGAGTCTGAAAATTTCTTTGGCAGTAGGGACTTTTATGAATTGTTAAAGGTATAAAAGCCCATGGGTCTGGGCCATATCTTTTTAAGCACCCCCTGTTGTGAGCCACAAGTATGACGTTTGATCTGCAGAATTTCATGCAGTCAGTACATTGAAATGCCAATGCTTCAGGTTCATTTTGTCTCCTTTGACATGCTTTCTGGTATTCCCACAACATCAGGCTATATATATAACTTCAATTAAAAAAAAAATTAACAACCTTTGTGTTTGTAAACTGCCAGCATCCCTGAATATTTCATTAAGACTAATAAAACAAACCCCACCAAAAATTTAAAAGTATCCTGTTTAATTTTATGGTTTTTTCCTTATGTGATAATTTCTTTTTTTTTTTTTTTTTGCTGCACCAATAGCTGGCCAGTGATGGAATCAAGCGGGACTTAACTCAAAGTTACTTGGATAAAGCAAACTACACATCCGAGAAGAAAAATGGCTCTGAACTTGTGCAAAGTGTAAAGAAAGACTTGAAAAGATACTTTGAAGAAAGGATGAGTGCCGCCAAGGTTAGCCCCAAAGGAAATTGAATTCCTTCTTTCAGTCAATTTTGCATTTTGGGGCATGATGTCACAAGTGATTGAATAAAAGAGAGACCTTTCAATTATGGAAAATAGGAAAAGAAAGCTTAGAAGACTAGATCAAATAATGTACATCATTACCGTAATTAAAATGATTTTATCTTTTGGTGCATGATAAGTACTTTCTTTGACACTATTAAATATATTTTGTTTCTATACTCACCTTAAAAGGTACCTTATGAAATAAAATTAGTTGTTTCTCATATTTGTGACACTGACTGAGTCACAGCCAACAACTACGCAATGATTGCAATCTTGCGCCCATAAGTCGGATGTCGCAATTTTTATAGTTAAAGAAGTTGCTGTTTTGAACAAAACATTTTTCTAAGCTTCCATAAGTGAGCAATTTTATAAGATTATTGATATTTTCTGAAAAAAAATATTAAAATTTTTTTGTTGAATTGACATGACACATAGAGAAAAAAAAACTAGGCTTTTCAATGGCATTTTCTCAAAAACTCAATTTCTGACTTCCAACTCATTCATCCTAAATGCGAGACATTCATTGTTAAATTGAGTGTCTTTCAGAATACCAGTGTAAACTTATTCATACAAAATTAGCGTCTAATTTGTTGTAATTTTTTTTCTTTCATCCCAGCGACTAGCAGATACTGTGAGAAAAGTATATGATGAGTATGAGGAAAGTGAAAGGACTTCAGCCAAACATCTCAGTGAATTGCCTTTTGAAACTTACTATGACTCAGATGTACCTGACAAACTCCCTAAAGATTTAGAATTCAGTCCGTAAGTAGAGCTAGAAAACATTTTTCACGTTCAGTAATTATTAATCATGGCAATATTTTTCACTCTTCAACTTAAAAAGCTTTAATATAACAGCATCTGCAGTAACATAAAGTATGAATGTTTACCAAGTTGCAACCTGATGGCAAACTTTATAAAATCAGCTGGAGGAATTTTGCGTACCTAATAGTATTATATAAATACTTCAAGACGGAGGGAAGCAAACAAAGAGGCCGACCAAAAACATTGATTGTGACTACACTACCACGAGACCTCAAGAGTCACAACAACTATCACTGGCCAACTAGATTACATTCAATTAATGACCTTGACCACCTTCGCGAAATAGCACAGAACAAATCCTACTGGAAGCACCTGACGACAGCAATATACAGATCAGCCCAGGCAGAGACGTCAGTCGACAAGCATTAATTAACTAACTAACTAATAGTATTATTTATGTTAAAAAAAATTTTCAGGTATTTTCGTCAACCAGTCAGCTTCCTCAACTCCACTATTAAAATAGCAGATGAAGTTCCAAGAGATGATCCGCATGTTATTGACACAGTCTTACTCACACGGAAACTAGAGGAAACCTTCAGAGAAAATGCAAAAAATGACTCTCGTTTGAGGTAAGTAAATACTTGTTAAGCTTTCAATTTGCTCTTTCATGTGATTAATAATTAGGATATTGTCTTAAAGTGAACTATTAGTGATAATTCTAAAATATCTAGTATATTCACAGTGGAACCTCTGAATTAAGACCTTGAAAAATGTCAGGGGTTAAATTACTATACTTATATTTAAGCAGATGTCCTCAGTGGTCTTCATTTAGGGGTTCCACTGTTATTGTGACTGTAGCAAAATGATTGAAAGCTGGGTGATGGACAAAGTATATTCAGAAACAACACAGATAGTATCAGTGCTGTCTAAGTAAATCTGTTTAAGCACCAGTATATCATAATGCTCTGTCATAAATTTTAAGTGATTTAGTCTGGGGGTATTGAGCTGGTCTTCATATGAAATTTACAGCAATACACTATGAAGTGGTTTCAAATAAATGCAAAATGATTGCTTTTTTGAAGCAGCCTTACTTTTTTGTCATCAATTAAAATACTTTATTACGCACATCATCATTAGTGATAGAGTCACAATCTTTTGTCACAGCCTCACTTTTTTTTTTGAAATTTCTTTTTAATAACTCAGATGAAGTTCACTGAAAAGTTATGTTCGCACATAAAAGTTTAAAGGGGAAACAAAATTTGTGTGGCTTAAAACTGTTAGAAAAATGTCACATTCAAGGTGTTGTTGATCTTATTCTTTCAAGATAACTATTTTCACATGAGACATTTTTGTTGTTTTGAAGGATACTGTATCAAGTCCAAGTTCAAACCTTTAATGCTTTCTTAAATACCAAAGTACAGGGATGCAAATTTTCCAATTTTTTGTAGGAAAATCCAGTCATTTTTTTAAAACAATTTTCTGCATTTTTTTTAGCTCAAGAAAGACAGTCAGGAAAATGAAGTGAAAGAAATATTTAAATCTTAGATTGTCTTTACTATTTCTTTTTTCAGTCATAGATTCATATGCAGAGTATAGTATCATATAGCATCAAACATGATTATAAGGAAAGAGGGTTATATCAAAACAACTGTACAGTAAGCGTTGCTGTTTCAGTTTTAATAGTGGATGTATCAAAGATTGTAAGAGATGTCAATGTCAAGAGCCAGTGCCCTGAAGTATTCAGGCTGTACATATTACTTTCATTTAGGAAGTATAGAGAAAAATATTTTTGTGCAACGGGTTGCTGAGACCCTATTTTATGTGGAGTTGCATAGATCCATTGCAAAAAAGAATTCTTCTCCATTTATGAGATCTTGAAAATTTTCCCTGGTTTTAGTTTACAAGCTGCTTGTCATACTACTTAAACTCTTGCTTAATCTTGACAGGTGGCAATACTTTGGCTCCAGTACAGGCGTTACAAGGCTTTACCCTGGACGTGAGTGGTCCACAAATTTTGCTGGTTTTTATGATGATTACGATCCGAGAGTCAGACCTTGGTATATTCAGGCTACCAGTGGACCAAAGGATGTGATTATCATACTTGATTGTAGGTAAGAACTTCTCCATGAAAAGCCTCTACCAGGGATACGCATATAATTTTTTTTTGAAGGAGTGATAGTATCAGCTCGTTCCTGCTTGGATCATCATTAATCGCTTGTCCAATGACTATGCATGTTTATTGCTATCCAAAATGTAAACGTCCATTTTCGTCAAACCGGCCAGAATAAAGTTTATGTTCATTCCTTTAAGGTTTCCATCAGTGGCTTAGCTTATATTTCATCTCCGTCTCATTGCATTTTTTATACGTTCATGACAACTATGGTGTGACGAGTGCACACATCCAGTGGAATCGTTGTTTATCATATGATAAAAGGGGGTGTAATTTTAGCTTTGCAGTCAGGTAAAACAAAACCAAAGTTTAAGGGTTTTCCCTGTGGCAGGAAATCATCGCAATGGATTCTTTAGCTTTAATGCTTTTATACTGGTTGAATAAACGGAGACAAAATCAAAGACGATATTGGGTTCAGAAAATCTATCGACAACGAGAAAATTTTGAGAATTCCATCATTTGATGGAAGAAGTTTTGAGTGCTGAAGAAAAATGCCTTCCATACATCCGTATGAAACCTAAAACTTTCCATCTGCTTTTAGAGTTGATTGCACCTAACATTGAAAAAAGAACAACTAATTTTAGAAAACCTCTGTGAGCGAAAGAGCACTTGGTTATTGCAATAATTATAAGGAGAAGAAGAAGAATGTTAAAAATAATGATATTAATAGTATTAAAAATATTAACAATAATTATAGTAACAGTAATAATAATAACAAGAAAACGAAGGATACATTTAATAATAATCAAAAAATTTTTACCGATAAGAGTCTACCTTATGATTATTAATATCAGTATTATTATTATTGTTATTATTATTATTATTATTATCATTATTTTTATAATTACTATTGTTCTTGTTGCTGCTGCTGTTGTTATTGTTGTAATTATTGTTATTATTATCATTATCCTCATTATTATTACTTTTATTATTACTGTTGTTGTTGTTGCTGCTGCTGCTGTTGTTATTGTTGTTGTTGTTGTTATTATTATTATTATTATTATTATTATTATTATTATTATTATTATTATTATTATTATTATTATTATTGTTATCAATGTAGTTGTTCTTGTTGTTACAGTTTATTATCATTATTTTCAATGTTAATACTATGATCATTATTTAAAATTTTGTTATCATCAATATGATTGTCTTCATCATAACAGCACTAGTAAGATCATATTACATTGTTATTACTATGAACGTTGTTGTCGTTGCTTTTGCTTTTAATTATAAATTATCAATATCAAAATGAGAGACGTTTTGTCAGTAATGACTAAAAATGGCTTTTTGTTTCATTCCCATCACTAAATTGCTGTTACTTATTTCCATTTTATTTCATTGAGACTACAAAATTGTGAGCACAGAAAATCAGTGATAATGATATATTTTTATTCAATGCTTTTACGCTTCTACTTCTGTAGCACACAGTAAAATAGTAGCATAGGCCTTGTAGGCTTACTTGCATGGAAATAGCGTCAAAATGCTGACAGGTGCAGTTGGGGAAAACCCACAGTGGGGAATGGTGCAAGTTTGGGTTGCCAATTGTCTTGCTCATGGTCTATAAAATATTTAATGGTAAAAAAAAGTTTTTCGTTTAAAGTATATACAAAAATCAGGTGTTTGGTATGTTTCTGGCATGCTTTTTGCTGCTGATTTCAAATCTGTAGATTAGATGGGCAAAATGTGTCTTGAAAAAATGTTCTACCAGAGCAAATGACTCTTGACGATTCAAAACTAAGCGCTGGGCTTAAATGTCTCCTGCCAGCTTTTGTGACGAAAGAGACGGGACGTATCAAATGAAAGTGGGACTTTCTCACTGGGCCCACGCAAATGATACATATAGTAAATTAGTTGTTTTCACAGAGCGTTGAAACAATTGAAACAAACATGTAATGAAAGCGATGTTAGTGGGCTGTTACCTTTAAGAACTTTTTGCTGGTACGTAGTGATGGACACACAGGGTTAGAGTCCTGTCATGGAGTAACATAAGCAAAGTGTGCTTGAAATGTCATTAGCAGGCCAATGCACAAATGATTAATGAAATGTGCAAGTTTGTAGACTTCAGCTATTTCACTATTTCATTTTCCATTCTTATTTGCAGCTTTTCTATGAAAGGGGAAAAATTTTCTATTGCAAAAGCGGTAGCAATAACTGTGATCAACACTTTGACCAAACAAGATTATGTGAATGTCATCTGTGCACGAAACAGCCACTGGAATGAAGTAGGAAAGTGAGTAATTTTTTTCGCCTTTAGTTTTTACCCTTTTTTTTATTTCAAAAGATGTATCGTGTACTCAACTATGTTGTCTTTTTATTTAACACAAGGCCTTTCATGTTATTTGTGAAGGCAACACCTCTGAGTACTATCTATATTTTTCATTCACATAGAAAAGAGAGCAGGAAAGGACAGCAATAGGATTCCATTACTCTAGTGCCGGACGGATCTATTGTCAAATCAAATATTGTAACATGTATTGGGACAAGAGGTTTAGGCAGGCATGGATAAATGTTATAACAAGGTGCTTTCTATCATTAAAAAATGTTACGGACAAGGTGATGTCAGGTCAACTAGTAATTTAGCACCCTCATAGATTCTTGTAAAGATTTATTTAGCTCATACTGCAAGCATAATGATAGCAGCAATATCAGAGTGTCCCAAATTTGTTTTTTTTTTTTGTTTTAATAGCTATCATTTAATTGAAAACATGCTGAGTCTAATACTGAGACATTAAGTATAATACTCATTTCTGATTGTTTTGGAAATTTCTCATTTAACACCAATACTTTATATTCACTTTTTTGACACTTGTATCAAATGTTTGAAATGGCAACATTTTGGTAGGACAGAGTGTCATCAGTTATACGTAAAAGAAAATTCAAATATAATTTATTACGCATTTGTTAAACATTTTTTATCAAGGGAGACAAAGCTTGACCAGATGTTAAGTCCAGACAGAATTTAAAAACATAAAATTAGAATTTTATTTATGTTAAGACTAGTTATAAAAGTTACCTTAAAAAAAGAGAGAGAGAGAGTGAGAGAGAGAGAGAGAGAGGACCCATAGTTTTTTAAATCAACGTTTAGAAAATTTCAGTTACCAATAGGCTATCCTTCTCAGTGTGAACAGATGATCAAATGTCTTAATTGTAATTGCAAATAAAACTAAAGCAAAATTATTCAGCTGTTTGGAGAAGGCCACTGTTAACAACTTACGGCTTTACCTAACTGAGAGTCATACTTTAATAACAAGTTTTTTTTTCATTATGCTTTTTTTCGTCCAGATCGCATTTCTACGATACCCAGGTTCTTAGTTGCCAGAAGGAGAGATTGGTTCCTGCTACTAATGCCTATCGCAAAGACCTAAAAGAAAAAATCTCTAAACTGAAAGCTGGGGGTACCAGTGAGCTTGAGTATGTAAAACCCTTGATGTTGTCACAAATGGTAATTTTTTTTTGTTTCTTGTACCAGTTGCTAATATCACATAGCTGCCAATTATTATTGATACCAGTATTTTAGTTCTGGAATGACTACCAAAATACGGGAGTAATTATATCAATTTTAAAATACTGAAATAAGCTATGACTGAACAAAAATCTGATATATGTAAAATTAGGCAGAAACTGTCTAAAATGAGATCACTTGAAAGATGCATTAGTCAATTGTTATGCTTTAAACTTTCTGTAAAGCAATTCATTGAAAATCCAAGCAACTGGCATTTCAAGGACTCAGTACCGTCTGTAAGTAGCCTCATTACAAACAGGTCCCATGAATCCATTTTGTCTCTGTTGGATCTTGTTCTCATTGAGGGTACTGAAGTCCTTTGGGAAAATACTGAAATGGAGGTTTTTAAGTATTTTAGGGGTTGGCAGCTCTTTAATACCATTGAATTTAATAACAGAAGTCTATAAAATTCTTTCAAAAATTCATGTTGGATCTCTGAAATTGGTTTGCTATATAAGATTTATTATAATGGATTTGGTGATGTTATCTTGTTTTACAGTATTTTTTTATAGTGCTGATGCTGATTTTTTAATTAACATATATGACATGTAATAGACATTAATAACACAGTCTCACTGTCTTGAACAAATTCAATTTTATTTCAGAAAAGGTTTTGACACAGCTTTTGGTTTACTGAAGAGTGTGCCTCGCACTGGCTGCTTGTCTATCATTGTATTCGCCACTGACGGGAAGGACACAGATGGGGAAGATGTCAGATGTGGTCCAGGTAAATAGAACAAGATTTTCTCAGCTGGTTAGAAGCGGGTGTTATTGAGGGGAAATTTAGAACTCAAAACTCAATAATAATTTAATTGCACTGTTAAATAATCGAGAGGTCCATTCGACTTACAACTACAAGTCTCTGAATGTAAAAACCATAAAGGTCCCAGTTCATGCATTTAGTTGCATAAAACGATGACTACAGAAGCTGGTAAATGAGTAGTAAAACTGGGGCAAAGCCCTTGTACAGCATTATAGAAGTACAACATATTAATAAAAAAATTCCATAGCATGATACACACTACTTATCAAGTCCTCGGGCGAGTGTTTCTCTTAGCACTGGCGGCAAAACCTAGTATAATAAATATTTTTTTCTGATAATTTACAATAGCCTGATTGCCATTATCAGGTAGGCTTTAATGTCTCACAAGGAACAAACCTTTAATATAGGGAAATTCTCACATAATTATAGTAACCCTAAATTCAATACAGGGAATAGCAAATCTCAAACCAACCAGCCCAAGCTGATAGACACTCTGTGCCAACATAAAATTTTTGCTTGACCAAAAAAAAAAAACACAGAATGTTGACTCACAATCTCCCAAGCCCAAAGTCAAGATCCAAACTTGCAGAAACAGTCAAACTCATCAAATCAGCTCAAACATACTAACAACCCCCCAATACAACAGGAGACACACAACTGTTTCTCTTGTAACATTGGGTATCCAAATAACAATTCTTTGGGTGTTAAATTGCATTCATATTGAACAAAAAATTGCGATATGTCTTGATATATATATATATATCTTGATACTAAAGTATTAACTTAATTTTCCATATTTTTCCTCTTCCCTTGAGGTGCACTGATTATGGTTATTGACTTTTAAAACATGTGTCCTAAACACAAATTAGGCAAGTCACAGAAGTAATATAAGTGAAAGAGTGTAAGAGGGCTTGAGATCTTTAAATGACAAGTTAACTTTAGACAGTTTCTCTCTTTTTATATGGGTTTTATATGGCTCTTTTCTTGTTATTATCAAGATTACTTACTAATTGCAAAAATTATTTTTAATGTGTAAATATAGGAATTGGGAAATCTACATTTATACCCATAGCTCCCATTACTTCCTTTGCTGTTAAATGTCGGTTTTACTATTGTGAAAAAATATTGAATTACAGAAAATCTGTTTTTCATTGCCTTTTGGGTAGTTGTATGAAATGTAACGAGAGTATTTGCACCAATTATAGACAAATTGTGACAATTCTGACTTTATGCACTCAGTCAATAAGTTTAGGGGTTATCTTAAGACATGAACATTATTTTTATGAGCTCTTTAGATTTCAGCTTTGGCCTTTTCAGGTCTTATGCTCTTATTTTTTAAAGATTTACTTTGCCCACATATCTGCCATAAACAAACCTAGTTCAGTATCTCTCATAATTATGGTTTACACTGCAGATACTGCATTTGGCTTGTCCCAGGCAGATATGAAAAGGGTAGAAAATGAAAGAGAAACTATTTTCTTTTGCAGGTTACTACACCCGTAGTGGCTATGTACCAGGTCCCATCTGCAAATACAACTTTACATCTGTCTACAGTGTTGTTATGGAAAAGAACAAGGATCTTGTGCCTAATGTAAGAGATCAATTGCACAAATTGTGTCGTTTACAGTGTTGAAAGTACTATTATCTTTTTTCTCTAAAAAAGCTTTGGAGATACTTTAATTGTTTAAGTGTCTGAGGCTTTTCATTATGTGATTAACAAAAGGATTTTTGGTGTAAAAATTGATGTCTTAATTATTTTTTTAAAAAAGAAATAAGATGTATAAGGTTTTGCTCGTAACGATTACAGTCAAGGTTTGCAAATTTATGCCAAATTTTTAATTAGTCATCTTTCAAAGCTTGTATTTCCTTCAAAATGTTACTACCATCTTTTTGAAAACCATTCCTAAACCTACATAAGAATTTCTTGTTGTTCTTTATGCTCCTGTTCTGAGAGTTAATTCGCTTATTGAATTTACAGGAATGAGCGATCAAGCTTCAGTAAATGAGAAAAAGTTGTGACAAATTTTGAGCACTGTGACTTTTTCGTCCATCCCAATCTTGCCTTGAAATACTTTGTAATCCTTAAATTTAGAACAATTTTTTAGGGCATTTCTTCTATTCTATTTTAGGACTCCAAGATCACTAAGTCTATCTCAAAGCATTGAGGTCAAATAGTCTTTCAAAGATTTTTATGCCTCTAAAACCAGGCTGGCTAAATTATGATTTTTAACTCTCAGAAGGCCAACCATTTTGAACAATTTGGTAGAAATTCCATGACTTTTTCTCATTTTTCTTATTCATTCTGTGTAATAATGAGCATTTTTATGCCTCATGATAAAGTTTAACCATTTTTTGGTAGAAAACCAAATTTCATAATAAAAATGTAAATGTAAATACAGAGAAAAGAGCTAATGAACAAATGTACTCATATCAGAAAAATTTCAATTTTCCCGTCTGAGGGTTAAAAAAAAACCAAAGTTATTTCGGAGAATTTACCTTGTAAACCTTTGCTTATAAGTTTTTGCACATTTGGTTGCTCTTTTGGTTTTATTTATCAATGTGAAATATATTTCACTATAACAGGCTCGTATCTTTAGCTACCTGATTGTTGAGGATGCCGAAAAATTTCCAGGCCGGCTGGCTTGTGACCACAATGGCTCCATGCTGAAACTTTTGACTGGAGAGAACCTCATCACCCAGATGGCAAACTATTTTGAATTTCTGTCGGCTATTGCTATCACCAATAAAGGCCTCAAAGGAAGGACAAAAAGAGATGGGACTGAAGAGAATGCAAGTGACGATGAGGTTGGTTTAAACTTTTAGAGGCTTGCAAATATCATTCTATCCTTTTGTGAGATAATCTAAAATTTTGAATGTTTTGTTAATATAAGTCTGATTTGACTGCTTTTGTATATTTCTTTTCCGATCTGTAACCAATGAACAATCTTTCACTGGTTTTGCATTTCCTCCGGTGGATACCCTTCATTTGTCATATTTCACCTCCAAAGTTTCTGCTTTGCAATATGTGTTTAAATTTTTTTAAAATTCTGATGGTGGTTTTAAAAGAAAACTTTGAAGACGAATCAGCTTTTTCTTTTGACATTTTTGTTATCTTAGTACTAGTACTCTTATTAGATCAAAATGAATTCCTATCACTATTAAGTGTACACCGTAACCATCATATTACACTTTGTTTTTTTTTGTGTTTAAAGTATGAGAACGCACTTTGGACTGCGCCGTACCTAGACTCATGGGGCCTCAATTTAATGATCACTTATGCAGTACCTGTTACCAGCAAACTGACTGGGAAGTAAGTACCAAATTTTCATCAATTTTTTTTTTAATTTGAAATTTTATAGCTGAGGTTTCTCATTATTTATCCTCATGTGTTTATAATGTTCTTTAAAAAAAAATTTTAAGACAAAATGACCATAACTGAGTCAAATATGCCTTACTTTCCACATATTGTACACTAAAACGTCAGGAATTTCGTGTAAAAATTAAACAAACACACTTAAATTTACTAAATGATAGAGAAATATGTTAATCATGCAAAATATCAAATAAAATTAATCATAATTAATTTCTCCAATGTTGCAATAAAGCACAAATTTTACAACAAAATGACCATAACTGAGTATGATCATATGACTTTGTTACAAATATTTACCCTTAAAAGAGATTAAAAAATTTCATGTCAAAGCATCCTAATTCATTACTGAGATGCAAATCATAAAGCGTTTATTTTTCTTCTTTAATTAAAAAAACTATATATACCCTTTATTGGGATTGTGGAAAACAAGTCCATTATACATGTCTATAGTTAATAGATCATTATATTAAATATATGTCATTCTGGTCCAAGTTGTCAACATGACAAATCCTTCTCTGGGAGGGACTACAAATTTCATATGACATTAGGAACCACATATCTTGATTAACTATATCCATAAATTTTTTTTCTCTTTCAGATATGTTGGTGTGGTAGGAATAGATGCTACATTAGATGAGATTGAAAATTTTCTCAAAAAACATCAGTGGGGATCTGTCTATTCCTTCCTGATTAACTCTAATGGTGGGGTGATATTTCACCCTAAACTCAAGCCTAGCACAAAGGTAAGTGGTTTTCAAATAGCATATTATAGCAAGGGCAATAGAGACTGGAAGAATCAATTGGAACTGTAAGACCTGTGAAAGTGCTGGCATGAAGATTATTGAAAAGTCAAATTATCCAATCATGATGTGGCCAATATTTTTTGTTCGAATGAGAAATCAAATATAAAGTCATTTCTAAAAAAACTTCTTCCCTGTTGAAAAAGAAAAACTTGAGAAACCTATTTTTTACTCTGTCAAGAAAATTGGATGGTTTTTGTAATATAACTAGTATGATGCCAGCAATTTTGAGGGTTTAAGGTAAGAATAGACTCAGCTCCAATAAAAAATTCCCTTTACTTTTTTTGTTCTCAAAATCATCTTGTATTGAATAATTTATAGATATTGAGCTTGTCTTCTTCTTTCTGTAAAAAAAATATAGGATTGATAAACTGTAACTTGTTAAATCCTTGCTTATTAGAAAATATTTTTATGCTGTTGACAATTGCCTCCCTACAATTCTGGTTGTTAAATGAAAGCTTGCACCTATGATAAGCATTCAACTCGTAGGTCAAGGCTATCATATATCTGTTGTATCTCTAAAATGAAATTAGTTTGCTTAGTGCCAGATCACTTTTAATGTTTATGTCAACCTAAATCAAGTTTAAGACAAAGATGTGTTGAAAATTGTTTTGAAATTTTTAAAAATGCAAACAATTTTTGATACATAAACATCTAGATGTGCTAGACCCCTAGGGAATATTCATTCACATTTGATTGTAGTGTGATATTAAGTAAGCCACAAATAGTTGTAAAATTCAGAATATATACCCGTTCCATTACTTTAAAATGTCTACTTTTTGGTTCATATATGAGTTGAATATTGCAGTTTTTACTTTCAAAGAGGATGCTAATTTGAACACTTAGAATTTCATACCTTTTAAACAATTAGCTTTAAACATTCTGTCTGGTCTGTCTGCTTTTATGTTGTTTGTGTGCTGCTGTGTTTGGTTTTGACTAATCTTGGCTGTTCACTACAAACTATGCTTCAGCTTCTTGAGGACCCTATCTACATCCCAATCTCAGGCTTGGAGCAGGACAATGGATCTCCAGCAGAATTTTCAGAGATAGAAGATGCCATGATACGAGGAGAAACAGGGGTCAAATTTATTCAGAAAGCTAGAGATGGCAAGGCTAGGGTAGGTAAATTATTTGTGTCTTATTATCTGCGTAGTATTTAAAAAAAAATGAGTCTTGTTGAGTTTTGACATTTTCAGTTCAATAGCATTGTTTGAATTTTGAAAGCTGCTTAACCCTTTCTGTCATACATGATGTACCATAATTATTTGTCATATTTTTCTATTAAACAGTTAAGCCAAGATGCCAATGTGACGTACCATGTGCGTCATGGTTGAGAGTTCGAATTTCCATACATAACAAATTGAAGCAAATCTGAACAATAATGAATAGACTGAGACATTGGGATTTTCGTCAATTTTTAATAATGAGATAAATTTTTATAATTGGTAGTGAATAAAGCCAAATAATTTGAAAATATTTTGTATATCTAATTTCTTCCACATCATTTGATAAAGATCTTTTACTTTCTCTTTTTCTGTTTTGCACAGACATACTTCTATGCTTCTATTACAAACATGGACTACTCATTTGCCTTCAGTTTAGCCAGTGAGGATATGGTGAGAAAACATTTGAAATAATGAAGTAAACTGTTAAGAACCTAATTTTAGTTTTTGTTCTTCCTCCTTTTTTTTTTAAAACCAGCTCTTTATGAGGTAGGTTACCAGATTTTTAAAAAATTGGTTACAATGCCCTTTTGGAGCATTGTTGCTTCTGTTCCCTTACAAACTTCCTCAGTTTCTTCCCTGGTGGCGGAATCTCTCCATGTCTAATCATTTTTACTCAAGAATTTCTGTTTTGATTCTGATATGTTAAGAATATCTTTGAAAATTTGAACAGCTCTAGTGCATTGATTAAGTTACTTAAAAGTTATCTTTCTACACTTATATAGATGGGTTTTGAGCAAGGAATTAAAGACTAAAGGGATTGCAAAGGGAATATGAAAGGTTTTCAGAATTTGGGAGCCATTGAACTCAAAGCTCTTTTTCCATATTTGTTTTTGGTTACTTCTTTAGCCCTAAGGCTTAGGATGTCTTGAGATCACATAGGCTTTCTTTTAGGAACATCTGTAAGCAACATATTAGACAAAATACTGAGGTGCAATGCCGTATCCTAAAAGCCACTTAAAAGAAACAAAAAGAAAAGAATGTGAGCAGTGTAAGATAGATTAGTATAAAGTTTGGATCCAGCTTAAAATTCACATAAAACTAAAAGACACCCCTGTGAGCCCATGTTATATCATGTAATTGCTCAATTCGAATATCTCAGTGTTTTTATAACTTCTTTTATAGTTTATTTGTGGCTGGCCAAAGAAAAAATAGACCATGTGGCTGTTGGGCTTCGTACATATGTTCAGCAGAGTTGCAAGATTATCGTATTGCAAGTTCAAAATGTTGTTCTGTAATAATTATCCTGTTTATGTACTTTTTTTCAAGTATGTTTACTATTTAAAAAATTTTCCTCTGAGAAAAATATGCTTTTACATCTATATGTCTTATGATGATTTTTTTTTAAAGTTCTATCTTTTAGTAAGGGCATTTTTTATCTCGATCCCTAAAACAGGAATTTCGCAGGTCACAGGAGCCTTTGGACAGAAGCCATATAAATGATAGCTATTACAATCTCCTTAAAATGTATGCCAGCCCTCTGTTGAGGAAGGAACTGCCTAACATGTATGAGCTGATTGATGTGAGAGAAAGAGAACTGAGGTATCCGGGCCTCCGCATCACATACAAGCATTCAACCATATTTTTGGGTACGTTAGTTCTTACTGTGATTCCTCTGGGTATGTTGGTTCTTATAATTTACATTTAAAATCACCAAGCCTGTCTCAAAACAATTTTTTTAGCGCATATAATTAGAAATTTATAACAAAATAAAGCCCCTAAACTTTTGAGTTTCTATGGTTTAAAGAATCATTCATGCTTAAAAGATATTAATATTTTTAAAGAAAGAATTGGTGGCAAATAGAGAAACTAATTGAACTTTGAGATAAGCTGTAAATTCTTAAAACTTTTTGTTATGTTGCTCTGTGAACATAGCCAAAGGAAATAATTGACTTTTATTCTTTTTGTATCGTTATTATCTATGTACCCTTTTTATAAGAGTTTCTTAATTTACCAAGTAGGCCAACTACCTACACAATGCCACAAAACATTTGAAACAGACCATAGTTTGAAATTAAAAAACAAAAAGAAACAAATTAGAATTAGCCTAATATCCCCAATTGAATATTTTGTTGTTAAGAATTCCTGTGTTGACAAAGATAATGACACATAATGTTCTCAGAGTGTTTTGTGTTATTTACTGAATTAATTCTGGAAACTTTTGTTTTACCCACCCGGTTGCCCAGCACCTCAGAGTCACTGCGACCCAATCAGGTACTCCTACAACGATAGCTTGGCTGAGAAAACACTGGAGGCACATAAGTGGATAAACGGAGTGGATGAAGACAAAGGTTGTGATATAAAGAGCTCCCAGATGTATAACAAAGGCGTCAGGTACGGATGTAGCATCAATACACACTGATCACAGTTAAAAACAATACTCAAATGTCAAAGAAGCAGCCTTTTCAGTTTGTGGATCCACATTATTTCCTTAAAATGCCAACATATGTTATGTTGAACCAATTGAGGCTGTGCTCATTACGAAAATATTGCATCACACTATTAATATGGCGGATGCTCCTTGACGTTAGAGTAAAACTCTTTTGTGCAATGGATCAACGTGAACTTAATTAAGGTAGAGCGACATTGATCCAAAGCACAAAAGACTTAAACTGTAACTTTTGGGAGCATCAGCCACTTTAATAGTGATGAACCATAACTTTTGAAGAGTCCTAAATGGAAAGAGAATCAAGTATGAAAAGTTGCATTATGAGAAGGCATACCTTCACAGACGTTTTAAAATTAGGGGTGCATCCGCTTCTTATTTGAACAGGCTTGAATTAGACACATCAAGGAATTAAGGAGGCTTGGCATGAGGTTCTGAAGGATTGTATCCAATAAATAACAGTTTAGAGCTTACAAATATTTCTCGATGATGTCTTTTTTTCTAAGTTCTTAATTTTCTATAACTTTTTTTTGTGTGTGTGTTTTTAATGTTAACATTTTTCATTTTGCTTTCAGAGCTGATGTCCTGATTACATATCCTATTGAAAAAATCTGGAGAGAGAGGGACTTTGAGTCTATTGACCAGATTAAATGGACCAATGTTGGTTTGCGATCTGGTGTATTTCGTACCTATCCTGGTCATCGTTCTTCGCGTAATTATGATCCAACAGCGTGAGCATTTTTTCCTATTAACGTACAAAAATTTGTCTGTATCATGTGAGCAGAGAAAATGAAGCTCACTAAAATTGGTATATTTTATATCGCCACCATCAACATCTCCTCCACCATCGTCATCAACTTGGTCTTTGTCATTGTCATCATCATCATCATTTATATCAGTTGTAGTGGCAGTAGGTTTGCCCTTATTTTTCAGTCAGGCCATTATGAGTATTTTAATATAATATAATAATGTATACACAATTTGGTATTATTAAAATGTAAAACTGGCCACTATCTTCAATCTTTGTTTGACAATTTAAAAACAAAAACAAAAAAAAATTTGTATTGGGAATGAGAATAGGTCTCAAAATTATCGTTCTTGCATGCAAGTATTTGGCTTCAAAGAGAAATTTTCCAAACTCTAATCTCATTCCCAGTTTTAAAAAACCTTTAATGTCATTTCCTATAGACGCCCATGGTATAAGCGCACCAGTTCTGCCCCTCACAAGACATCTGTGTCCACACCTTACATGGACTCAGCGGGTGTTGGCAAGGTAAACACCATCTCCCAAGCCGTGTTTGAGGGAATGACACCCAAGACCACTGAGGAGTGTGCAGCAGTCAAGGGCCCCAAGATGGGTGGATGTCCTTGTGATGTTGACAGTGATTGTTATATCAGTAAGATTTTGTAGAGCTGTAGTGATAGAAAAGGCTTGAAATTCTGATTAGCCAGCTAGGGAAGTAATATTTTTAAAAACCAGGACCAGATTCATGGAATTTTGTAATGTAAGTGTAAAATGTTTACCTACATCATATCTGTCTTGGAGATGCTGAACTAAGCATCGTTATGTTTTTCTTTCTACAAAGTAAGGTATTAATACCATTTTATTATTAATTTTTCATAAAATTTGAACGGAAGGTAGACTGCTTGTATGTCAAAAGTCGAGTCATGAGTTATTTTATTAAGTTAAATAAATTTGCTAGATTGAAAAATGTAACAATTATAAGAAAGTTTATACCTTAGAAGTGGGGGGAGGGAGTGGCAGAGGGGATCTGATCAGATTTTTACAATGAGTTTTTACTTTTATAATAAATACCAGCCATTGCCTTGCACCATCTGGTGGCTTTGGGAGGCATAAGTTTTTCTTTGATTACACTTCTGCTAAAGCTTGTGCACTTTTTCAAAATATTTGTGTGTCTTCTTTCTATCTTTACTATTTGAGTTTTAGGTAACTGTACTGGTTTACCTTTAAACCTTTAGATAAACATAATGCCAGCTGTTGCCTGTTTATGATATTGTAAATGATACCAACTACAAATAGTGTTTGGGGTAAACTGCAAGAAAATGCCAGGTTGGCTCAGTCAATGCCTCTTTTTACAATTACAAAGAAAAGTGCCTAACCTCCCCTAAACACTCTAGTCTCTCTTTGTAGGTGTTTCTGACCTATTCAGAAACTTCCTTTTCTTTTTTTTTTCAAATGAATTTACATTTCATAAAGGCTGTCAAGAAATCCATGAAGATTGAAGAAAATAATGATATGGGTGAGGAAGTAAATGTTCAGTCTAAAACTAAAAATGTTAAGAAAATGAAAATTTGAGTCTAGATATAGATGTAGACATAAGTCGTACATCAGGTCTTAATGCACTTAGTGAGTTAGTCTATATTGTTTTTGTAAATTTCTGTTAATTTGTATTACATAAAATATTTAAAATGTTATCATTTTCTGCAAACCTAAAGAATATTTTCTTGTCTTTACAGTTTTTAGTTCAGATTTCACCACTGATCTATATCAATAAAGTATTTCTGAATGGTAAATTATCAGTGTAAATTTTAGAGCAAGCAGGCAATTTATAGCCGAAAGTGGGAATTGTATAGAGTCAAGTCCATTTTAATTCAAATATAAGTGTAATTTAAACTATATCCAATTTACTGATTTTATTTGTCTTCAGTAATGTACATTGCCAATTTAATTTTTGCATAATTTCAAGTTAAGTTTTGTTCTCATGTGATTCAAAACATATATTTCACCTAACTGGACTTTATATTTTTTTTTCTTTATAAAACAGAGCGATGTTATATGAGTGAGGCAGAAGGTCCAAATAAAGATAGGAGACGCTGTGCCACGGAGCGAGTCGAGGCTGTCACAGGTTTGGATATCCTGTATGACGATTTCCAAAACAAAACTCTACACAGCATGCAAGCCTCCGATTTTCTCAAATCCTGTGGGCAAATTTATAATTGTCCAAATGGTTTACCAGGCTGCACAACAAGGTAATTGTTAAGCTACCTTTGTCATTGTGCTTGTGATTTTTTTTTAACTTCTTTTGCATTTAATTGCTCTTTGGTGTGTTTTCTCTCTCAAATAATCTCTTTTTATGTGTACATTGAAGAAAAAGCTAACATCAAATGCAAGTGTATGCTTAACTTTTTTTAAAGTTGTTCCAATTTTTGGGCGAGTAAAATTTAAATGTGTTTTTATTTTAATACCCAAGTTTTTTTCACAGAAAGAAAACATTTTAATTATAGTCAATGTGTAAGGACATAACTATTAACATCAACTTATGTCAGTGCTTCCATTCTTCCGCATTTTTGCAGAAATATGCAGTTTTTACCGTCCTCAAAGAAATCCGCATTTGACTTTTTTTTGTCCCACCGATTTTCCGCATTCAGAAAAAAAAAAAGGAAATCCGCGACCGGCTGTGTCCGTAAGCACTACCAAGTGCAGGAAGTAAATACCGGTACTAAAATGGCGGCGGCGGAAGTCATTTGTGAAGGAAAACGAAAAGCCTACGTCTGTAGACATCGTTGGAGTGGTTGCCTTTACGTTGTTTTTTTTTCCCCGTTGCTCCGGCAGTTTCCGCGGTAGACCTCGTCACTTTTGGGTCTCATTCTCTCGTGCAGCAAGAAATCTAGTTTTTTTTAAGCTTTGGATCGAATTCAAATAGAGTTGACTTGTACTTTTGTAGCTTTTCAACTTTTTGTTTTCATCCGCTCTATTATCGATTAAGACTCTAGATGTATTTTTCTGGAACTTGCACTGTTTGTTTATCCAGACTAGAACTAGATCTAGGCCTAGATATCTAGATCTATTACCTAAATCTACGTGCTCGCTAAAATATCGATCTGAATTCTGATCTTGTGGATGGCATCTCAGTGGATTCTTTCGGATATTAATCTTGTGCATGTGTGAAAATGCGATTTCTGAAAGAAGGTGACAAAAGTGCTGTCAAGGCCATTGTCTCTTCTGTGAAAAACAAGTTTTCGTGGAAATGGTCAGATGAAATTTTAGGCCATACATTTGATAGACTTGGGCCCATGAGTTATAAGCTAGGGGACTGCATCTTCAAGATTGAAGTTGCAGGAAGAGTATGGTGTTCGTGATGTGAGGATAAGATTGCTGGCAGCAATGGCAAAAAAAAAACACCTCATCAGCCATTGCAGATCTGATAAACATTTGGGAATTTTAAAGACTCGTACAACAAACTATCAGTATCAGATTGGTGGTGTTGGTGAACCAAAAGAACAAGGTAGACGTACTGCACAAGAGGTGATATTTCTTTAAAATTCGTGTCATGGATACTTTATGAAAGCACCATTAACTATACCATCAAAAAGTTAAGACTCACAGTTTTGAGGACAAAGTCAAAGGAAAAAGTTCAAAAATGATGAATTATTTCATTCTTGTAGGATTTAAATAGGCAAATACTCCCCCTTTTAAAACTGAGACCAATTCTTCCCCAAATGCACTAAAAGGGCCCTTTTGTGAGAAAAATTTTCAAAATTTTCCGGGGGTGCATGCCCCCGGACCCCCCTAGCAGTGCTCCCGCCTTCGGCGGTCGCATTTGTCGTTCCCCCGAGAAAATCCTCGATTTTCATCAATTCCCAGTGGAAGCACTGTTATGTGGAAAAATGAGTTATATGCAAGTCCTTATATATAACTGTCACCATAGGACACACAAAAGAATTAACTCTTTGTCTCTGTAATTTTTGTACATATATATTGCCAGGATTTTTTCTTTGCAAAGGAAAATAAAAAAGCAGAGGCTAACAGAAATATTGACCATTGTCTCGGAGTAGACTTGTGGAGCAAGGATGTAGCAGTAAATTTGTGCCATGACCATGTATGGTACTTGGATCAAGTGTGTCATGGAAGTTCACCATGAGGGGAAATTGGTATATTTCTAATTTTATGGCACTTGATCCATGTATGATATGGTGCTAAAGTTCAAATTTATTGCTTCATCCATACGCAGGGTCTTGGAGACAAAGACTTATTTAAGTTGATTGAAAATTGACTAAAGCAACTTTGACTTCAGCAGAGTGGACTGTAATTGGATTGAGGCTTTTAGGTTATTATCTTGTATGATACCAAGCACCTCTTTTACTATCCTAATTCAGGGATGTAAGTCTTTCAGATTTAAGCTGATTTCAGCTTTTGCCCCTCAACTTTGGGATATCAGCTCAATTTTGTATTCAATTTGAGAAAAAAATCAATCAGTAATTCAACGCCTGTCCATCCATTCCAGTATTAAACTTGATTAAGAGTACAATCCCTGCTCCTATAAACCTTTGCCTATATTACTCTATAGATTCCAAAGCACTAAAAGTCTAAAATCTTGCTCAGCTGTTTTTTCAATGGTGATTTACAACCTTGTCATCTATACAAAGCATTGCCAAAGTACAAAAAAAAACCATATTTTTTCCTGTCCTTTTTATGCATTTTACAAAAAGGTCCTCTTTCATGTTTGCATTTCAGGTGTTACCTGTTTGACTATTCAGCAAATCTTGTGATGGATCCAGACTTCTTAACCGCAAATGCTTTAGATAAGTCCCAGTATGAAAGTGTGACGCTAGGTAGGAAAGAGGGAGAAGTCATGAAACATTTGGTCTACCATCACAAATTTTTCAAACGCAAAGAATCTCAGGACTTTCAAGGCTCCTGTACTATCACTCCAGCTCAACCAAAGGTGAGATCGCAAGCTATAAGAATCGTTTTTTATATATAATTTTATTGTGAAGTAGGAAAGGAGTTTGATTAACACAAAAAGTTGAAATGGGTTTATGATTTATGTTGGAGTCCTTTTGTCTTGAGTCCATGGCAAATGAGTCGTAAGCCGGACATTCCTGTTTTGAGAAAAGTTCATTGAAAAGTCTATTTTTCTTCCTTTTCTTTATATTCTAAATGCACAAAAGTTTTCTCAACTTTTAGCAAAATATTAATAATTTTATGAAATTTTCATCAACTGAAGGCTTGAAACAATGTCTGGCTCAGAAGCCTTTGCAATTATTTTCAAACAGCGTAAGACTTGCTGAATGTATGCTTCTTAGAATTTTTGTATGCAAACATGATACAGCCAAGTGGCTCCTGGATAATTCAAACTTTGTTTATATTAACAATTTTATTATTTAAAATAAAATATAGGCTACTGACAAGTCAAAATATGATCAATTCATAGTTCAATTTTGTTCCCATGGGGTTTAAAATACCTAAATTGGATGGTAGGTTTAACATTGAGCTATTCAATTTTGGTTAATGGAAGGGGGGGGGGGGGGCGGCACCTAGGAGGGATTTTCTACATTATCAACAGGAGCTTGTTTTAACTATTAACACCATGTTCAACACCTTTGAAAACGTAAGATTCGATATGAAAAAAAGTTTTCTTTCATGGTTGCCATGGTAACACCGCCATATTGGATTTTGAGACCCCAAAATAGCTAAATTTCAAAATCTATCTTCTCCTACAATTCTCAATCAAATGATACAAAATTTGAGAAATAAGTACTTCTGTACAATCACTACAAACAAATAGAGAGCTTTTTTCGATAATGTAAAAAACTTTTTTATACATAATTTTTATTATAATACATAACAGAAAAAGGGCAGCAACTTATTTTTGCTAATAAAAACACATTTTTCTGAAAAACAAAACAAAAAACTAGGAAAAACGCTCTATTAGTTTGTGCGTCGTACCAAACCACAACATCATACCAACTTTTAGAACAATTGATCAGTTGGTTTAGGAGGAGATAGAATTTTGGTGAAAAAAAAGTAAGTTTTGAGATAATCGCAT
Organism: Elysia marginata; assembly: GCA_019649035.1. Taxonomy (NCBI): domain Eukaryota; kingdom Metazoa; phylum Mollusca; class Gastropoda; family Plakobranchidae; genus Elysia; species Elysia marginata. The sequence goes on along the minus strand of BMAT01001593.1, from coordinate 4,256 downwards.
TTGAAAGTTATGCAAACAAAATCAGCAAAAATGTGTGATTTTTCCTCAAATAAACACCCGTAAACTGCATAATGGCCTGTCCTTTCCAGTTTCCTACATCTTCAATAATTTTTTCCAGCCTCATTGGGTATTATTGTCCACCTTTGGGCCTGCTATTGTAATTTCCAAGTGCTTTTGTAAAGCCTGATATCTTATTGTTGCTCATACATGCGTGTGCGAAGCGGGAACTGTACATCCCAATCTCTTTGAAGTTGGCATGAAACTTATCACTGGCTAGCCCTAAAGTCTTGTCATGCTTTGGAGACACTAAACATTAGTAAACATACAGGCTAGGGTAGTGCAAAGCTTCACTAACAGGCCTGGCCTACAGGGTTACCTTGCGCGTGATATTATTATACTGTGCTAGCATCTGCTTGCTTTCATGAACGGGCCTACACCGAGCGCGAGGCATGATCAGTGTTCACACTAGACCTTCTGCAATAGTGGGCGCAACCGACACTAAGAAATCGGTTATAAAACGGTTGAATTTGAGCAAAAAAAACAGAAGTTTGAGGTATATTCCACATGTTCGGGGTGAAAAAATCGCTATTTTTACTCACCCTGCTGCCGCAAAATGGTGATTTTAGGTCACAAAAATGCTCAAATCACTTATTATTTGTGCTTTTCATACAGAGCAATGGTTGAAGCATCTGAAAAAAGCAGTTTTGAATATTCGGTTATCCGATCCCTAAGTGGTCATTCCAGGTGCCCCCCACCCCCCTTTAATGAAAGAGGGAACCTAGTGGTTTAGGCTTGTAGGCTTTTGATATTTATTTCTGATGATAATTGACTTGTCTCAATGCAAAAAGACCTTTATGCTTACTGAAGCAATTAAAAAAAAAGAATTTCATGCAATGTTCAATATCATTTCAGATGGCTGTTATTAGGACAAGTTGAGAAAATCAATTTTCAGTGATAAAATATTACATCATAAATATCACAATGTTAACCCCTTGATTGCCCTATCCTGAGTCAATTCTTGTTTCTTTAGTCTAACGAGCAGCCAAAGGTATATAACCATAAGAAACTTGTGGACATGGTAAGCCAAATAGATTCTTTCCCTTGCTATAAAACAGATTTGCAAATGTTTTCCCTTTTACTAATTTTTTTTATAATTCATCTGATGGTTGTGGCAGATAACCTAACCAGAATTCAAAGGGCTAATGAGAGGGGTTTTTTTTATCAGTTCTGGCATCCCTGTCATCACAATCTACAACCAGTTGTCATTTTAATTTTTGGGTGTCTTAGCACAGTTGCAATGTTGACCCCTATGTCACCTAATCAACTCTTTTTTCCTGGCAGGTCACTCTAGAAGGTCTTCCACAGAAGCCAGAGGATCATGATGACTACTATAGAAATCGTGGCAAAATTCCCAAATTTCACAATGACTTTGGCTGCATACAGGACGTAGTCAGTTACAGCGCAGATGATGATGCTTTGGGTAGGTTCATTTTGTATAGTTTGTAATATGGTCTCTTTTCTCTTTAGAAAAATGTAAATAGGCCAAAGTGAAATGAAATATACTTTTTAAAAGGTATAGATCTAATTTTAAAAGTGTTCAAAAAGCTGTGGTAAAAAAAAGGCCAAGTTAAAAGGTATCATATGCCTGGTGACCAGCACAAATGAGTCAACTCTTGGATATTTTAATTTGTTGAGAAAACTCCTTGTAAAAGTAGACTTTGTCCTCTTTGTTTCTACAACTCAGAGCAACAGAGTTTTTAATATGTTTTCACAAGATTCCAATAATTTCAGGTCTCGTTCGATACAATGTTGTTCTAAAATGATTTTAAAAAAACATTGTAGACCCTTGTAGTATTTGAAATCTTAGAGAAATGATTGTACAAAATATCAACACCTTATAATTATATTGTAAAAACTGCAACAGTTAGACTGATTGTGAGGGTAATATGTGAGAAAATCCCAGTGAATCAGGCACATGTTGCTCAGATTATTTTTGATTTAAAGCCTTTCAAATGTAATAAATTTGCTTAATAGTAAACCATTTTTATTACCTTTAAAAAAGAATGACTCCAGATAAAGACAAGTTAGAGTTATAATTTCTTCAACCTGCTTAAAGTAGCTACTCCAAACTGCCTGCGTAAGCCGTAAATAGCGGTGTTTGCCTTAAAAATTGGCACTTTTAACCCGCCGCTAGTGGTTTCCTGTGTTATTTGTTTGTGTTGTGCCATACATCAATCAAACTGGTAAAATCTGCTCTTCCAAACTATGTTTGTTTCATTATCATCATTTGTTAAAGAAAAAAAACCCGCCAATATCTACAGGCTACTTTTTACGTAATTGGGCGCTCAGCGCTAAAAATTTCGTCAAGATTTTGACCTAACAGTTTTTAAATTGACCTCTGAATAACGCCGTTCTTCACACTAACCTCAAAAAGCACACCTAGACAGACAAAAGAACACTGTTTCGTTTCGTATAACATGAAAATAACCCAAAGTTTCGAAAGGCAGACTTTTTAGAAGGGCTTGCTATGAGTGCATCATATTCAAAGTTATATCATTTTAAACATCGTTTTTTCTTCTCTTTGGTCTGAAAATTTGAAACTAATCTGACGAACGGCGAAACACAGAGAAGCATTTAAAATACACAACTACACAGCAACGCACTGCCCTAAAAAAACCGTCAGAGTAATGAGGAGGCAAGATATTTTGCTTAAAATACCCAGTTGTGAAAGTTCAAACCCCAATTATGGATCCTAAGACAAGAATAGTTATGTTTTCATGATGGAATCACTTCCATACCGACGCGCCACTTTGAAATTAATTTAAAGCACTAGATAAACTTGTTACCTGCTACAATATGACTAATCCAATGTTAATGGATGAATATTCACTGGACATTGGTCTAGTGCGTTGTATTTTTATATAAATGGAATTTTCTTTCACCACTCGGGACAACGCAAGTGTATATGTGACGCCATTTTGTAAACAGACTTCCTTCATTTCGTTACTTTTACTGGCGCGTCGGTATGGAAGTCTTTCCTTCTTGATTTTCCTTTAATACTTTATAGATTTGATAAGATAAAATGCGAATTCATTGCTTTTATTCTAGATTTAAAAACCAATCTAGATCTAGAGTTCTAGATTAGAATTGCGGCGTCGACAATAATTATTATGAGAGCTTAGAATGTTAGATATCTCTATTTCATTTTATTAGCAATTCTATTGAATATAAATAGGGAATTATATTTTATTTCAGTAATAATGTTCAACTTTTGCAACTTTCACATAAGTTGTATAAAAGCTAATAAAGCACTCAATGTAAAACTGAGCAGGCCGGTTTTCAACATGGCTGCTGGTGTGAAATGTAGATCTAGATCTATACTTATAACCAGTTGACAAGGAGTTCAAAATTATTGAATTCACATAATTTAGTTTCTGAAAATTTTTTTTTCCGTTTTATTTTATTAAAAATTAAATGAAATGTAAATTGTTTTTTTTTCCATAAATAGTCACCGAACCTAAGTGTTACATGATTGTCATATCTCCTAAAGCTTTTTATAGTACTAGCATTTCGAACAATGAGCCTGAGGACCGTTTCGAACAGAAAGTTTTGTTTTCGTAGAAAAATTAACAAAAACTTTGTCCCTGATAGAGATATACTTGAAAATCCAGAACCATATGAAACAATTGAAAGTAATACAGAACTCCAAGTAACATGCTTAGTTACAGTTACATAATTCTTTATTGTGCAGCCTTGCAGGCTTTAACCCTCAAGCTGTTAGACGGCCCTATTCATTAAAGTGTCAAACCACAGAGCTCTTATCATACTTTTTTTTTTTACTGTTGTTTCCTTATTTTCAATGGACAAGGTCTATGAGGTCTTAGAAACACCTTCTGGCAACAGGCAAAGGACGTAGACGTGCTCCTAACATTTTATCTTTAAGACATCTTGTGCAGGTTGCACATGGTTTAAAAGGCTGAAACTTATGTTTTTATTGATATTTAGAGTAGTTTTTGGTCTAATTGTGCTGGTTTTAGTTTAATCCATCTTGGAATGAGTAAACACGGCGTTGTATCACAACGCTCAGGGTGGGAATTTAGTGTGAGAAGTTCCTTCAAGCTTAGGAGACGTTCCTAGTTCCATACCTGTCTCCGACGCAGGCCAGTGGTACGGCAGACATGATTTATCACCGGCCGGTAATTGGATCTGACAATCGCGCTATCCGTATCTTGCGGCACTGCCTGTGCATTTGCGAA
>BMAT01001581.1:25367-41140 GCA_019649035.1 Elysia marginata | reverse complement strand
GACAGACAGACAGACAGACAGACAGACAGAGAAAGACAGAGAGACAAACAGACAGACAGACAGACAGAGAGAGAAAGACAAAAAGAAAGATATAGCGAGAGGGAGATAGAGACAGATGAGATGAGAAAGAGAAAGAGACGGAGAGAGAAAATAGATAGACTAGTAATTTTGCATAGGCAAAATAATATAGTTCTCAACATTATTGGAGCGTATTACAAAGTATTAGATCTACCTTCACTATACACAGTGTTTCGTGGTAATTACCACTCCTCAGTACACATTGTATTGGAAGTGCCGGAGAAATTATTCAGGAGAGGACGTTTTTTATGAACACAAAAAGAGAAGGTTTCCTTTCGGTGGTTGAGAGTTGGTCTCTTGATTACAATTTTACTTTTTTTTCCATAAGGTATTCATATAGGTTACACCGACAAGAGTTGTTGGTATAACCTACATAAATCATTGTACAAATTAGTACATAAAAAAATCTTCAACCAAACTAAGCGAGCTCATCTGGAGACCTAAAAGTAATAATAGAGACCTTTAGCACACGCACCGTGTCTCACTACGCGTACGTGAAAATCGGGAAAGCAGATTGAGGAAACTATAAAAATAATGAAACCAGTTTCTAAAAATAGACGCCACAGACGTTCGCGTCATACTCACGTGTTGCTGCTTAAAGTCTGTAATACCAACCACAAAACAGAATGACAACTCATGAAAAAGCTAAAATCCTACACACCGGGTATTCAATTTTGCGCACTATATCTTCAGAAAAATTAGAAATTTCTATGGCTACCTGTTTCCCCCTTCAGTTTCTGCCTCCTTCAATTTTTTTTCTCCCTCTAAATCTTCTAATGTCTTGCAAGGCGACCCTCACTGTCGATGTAATATCTGTGAGTGTCATTATTATATTATTTATATTTAAATCACTAAAACATTGCAACTTTTTACCTCTTCTATGTTACAAAACGGTATCTAAAAGCTCGCATTGAATTTGATTTGTCGGTTTACCTGATATATTTTTTATTCCCTTTTAGAGTCAGAGAAAAAAGTCTAAAATCTTGTACAAGAACAGCTGTTAAAGAAAACTGTTTCGACTTTATTAGTGTAAGATCATTTTGGAAAACCTCAGATCAAACCATATTCAATTTCCAATGAAAAGTTTGTTATTTTGTCGAAGGAAGTGTTGGTCCCCACTTCTTCAAAAAGTAACGAATAATACATATAACACAACACATTAAAGTAAATCGACTCCAAACCTGAAGTTTATGATAAAGCACAAAACTAGCTTATTTGATGTCAGTTTATCTCTATCTTGAGCAATTTAGCAACCTAACCGCTTAACAGTCTAAAAAGAACTTTTAAAAGAACAAAATTAGGCTTGCAAAGAATATAAACTAGGCCACGATATTAACTTTGAGCTATATTACTGCGACATGGAAAGTCCTCATCTGAAAGGCCCAATCCATCACTATCTATTTACAAAACAACTTTTTGTTCCTTCCTGCAATAGAACTTGTGCACAGCACAGCTGGCCTCAATATCTCTTGTGATTAGTCGAAATTAGTCAGATTTAAGAAAATGGTAGATTTATTCCCCGTTTCACTATATTTTAAATCAAAAAATTGTTTACTCTCTGTCCCCAAAGTTTTGATGATTTAAACACTTAAAAGTTCAAACCTTTTTATCAATATAATATCAACGCCATGTTATGTGGACATTGTGATATACGTTTTCTTTGGTTTAGTTGAAACACATTATGGACACATTATTTACCAAGACACTGTATCTCCTCATCTTTAAGGCCCCATTCATCAAGATTGGAACAAATACTGGAAACAGAAACTAGACCAGTTTGGTTGAACTCATAGCCAAGTTCACAACTCAAGGTCAGCTCAGTGCCCACGGGAAAGGTCAAACCATCACTTCCGGCTATCGAAATTCCCGACGGTACAACCGTAGCGACGACTTGATGCGGCCACTTCACTAACGTGCAGGTGAAATCTGTAGGTTTGGAGATGAATGTGAGATGAAGAGGGGAGGGGAAGATGACTTAGGGGCAATAATTATTCAATTCCATTCAATGATGTATATTAAATCAATATACAGTATCATGGTAGTATCGTATGGCTGCACCTCTAGTTTGAAATTGCCGACCCAGGATACCAAATTGCCGTCAGCTACTTAGATAGTTCCGTAGCCGTCTTGCAGTTTTTTTTACAATAAAGTACAATAGTAGTCAGGTTTGTGGTTCTCTGTTGCATTATGTGCACACAGACGATCCTTTGGTTTTCAATTTTATGAATGTTGTAGTCAATAATTGCATGCTTCGTTGTATGTCGAATTGCCTTTGCCCAGTGCTTCCAGTTAAGGGTAGAACCACACCAGCATCAAGACCGACGGTCACAACATGACACCGACTTATGGGCTAAGGGGGGGGGGGGCTGTACTATGGAAACCGAGCTCTAACTATGAACAAAACGTTAAGCAAAGCCGTCGGGTGCGGTCTGACCGTCAGGCCTGTCGCTGGTGTGGCTCAGACCAAATTGAAGCCTCGGAAGGGGCTACGTTGCATAGCATCATGGTTAACGGGTTTATTAAAAATACTTGGTGCTGCTGAGATTCATGCTACAGAAATAATAATACAATACAAAGAACAGAAACAAAAAATTGTGATAACCAAGAAGCAAACTGCAAAACAGCTAATGCGCGTTGTGTTAGAATCTATTGGTCCACAGGGACCCAGGAGTTATCATTGCTACTTTCTCTTTCCTTTTAAGTTCAATGTTGTCATATAATCGGACTTTTGGTATACCAGCAAATAACAGAACCAGAACTTTAATATGGTTCACAAAAAAGAAAAAAAAAGATCATAACTTAAATAATTTAAATTATAAAAGCAAAAAACACAAAAAACAATACTATTAATATATTTGACGTCTTAATGAATAAAAAATTGCAATGGTAAACACACATAATACTGCCAAGTAAATAATAGGTCTGAATTATTTGTCTCGCGACAAGTTCAAATTTGTTCTGATGTTGAATGCTTTGACTTTCAAAAAAGTCTTTGAAAAGTAGACCATCCCCACCCCCAACTTTTTTTCCCAATTGAAGTTCTAATATCATCCCCACAAAGGTTCGATATCTCCAAGCAAGTTTAACGCTACAAATCTCAGTATTGTGGGTTTTTCAAAACTCCAATGCCTTGTATTGAGAGAATGGCGACATCCGAGTCAATTTTACTGATCGTAAGACACGCACATACAATGCTAACAACATCACTCACAGAATATTCGAACATTATGGAGTTTGAGAGAGAACATTACTCACAAAATGTACAAACATTACGGAGTTTGAAAGAGAACAACATTACTCACAAAATGTACAAACATTACTGAGTTTAGCTCACCAGACTTTTTATAAACAGCCACTTCAGCTCGTCCTGCTACTGAGCACACTAGACCACCGACACAAGAGGCATTGCAGTTACGGCTCCTGGTAAAGGAGCTATGCGGATCACGTGGTTCAAGCAGATCAACACACTGACACTCTGGTCGGCCTGCAGCTAGGAACAGGAAGAGTGGAGAAAGAAAAGTTAATTAGAGTCTTTCCTCCCCAAAGATAACATAAGACGTAATAGCACCCACAGGGAGCGTGGATATTACAGCAGACGATTGGCTAACGGTCCATAAGTGCGTCTATCATTAGACGAAAAAACGCTAAGAGTTTGTTCTGATCACGATGTTACCAAAGTTACCAAATGGAAGACTAACAATAAGTCAAACCATTGTAATACTTAGTCTTTACTTAACTCATAATTATGAAAAAAGAAGGTTTTTGGCACAAAAAAGGCTTTTTCACCATATCCCATAGGCCTTTTTACAAAACCCCCAGTACCAAGAAAGTGTTGACTTTGAATTAAACACTTACTATAAAAATTTCTGATTCATGATAAAAGAGATTGCTTTATTTTAAATTTTTCTTTATCTTTTGTACCCAGAAATTTTACAATATCACTATATTCGACGCAGCATTCTGGGAACGTATAAAACCTGCTCAATATTATTAAAAACATCTAAATTTAGGTCTTAAATAACTACTACTTAAAAAACAAAAACCAAGTAGCGATTATTAATATTACTACTATTTTGGTTATTGTTATTTTGTTGCTGTAGGTTGCTGCTCCTTTCGTCGGTGTTGTGCACACGATCTTGACGACCTATTATCGTAATCCTTATTCTTAATTGTATGATTGTGTTGATGTCAGCAGTGAGGCTGCACCACAATGGAGGAACTTTTTTTTGTTGACTTGCAATCTGTAGGTTGATTGAGTAATGAAGTAAATAAATACTGAAAGAGTTTCCTGCTGATATTAAGCGCTAGATTTACCTCCCATTGGACTCTCACTCAGCACCACGTAGCGATGTGACGTAGAGGAGCAGTTGTCCAGGCAGACGTTTATGTCTGGATCAGCCAGGAAAGGAGCACCCATTTTGACCACAGGCGAGTCAAAACAGCCCAGAAAGTGATCCGAGACTGTGTTGTGAAAGAGGAAAGGAAAGGAAACAAAATAGTTGTAATACTTAAGAATGGAAGTAAAATAAATGATTTAAAAAACAACACTAGCTGCTGTATCAACATCACAACCGACTAATGCACAAAAGGTATAGTCTTTAACCAAAGTACACCCTTTTTTCAAAACCTTTATCGACACTAAGCTACAGTTAAAACATAGCTGACTGAAAAGAAAAAAAATCCAAAAGATGTTGAAAGGAAAAATGGGAATAAACAAAATAGATATATATGTTGCTTTTTCTAGCATTTTCGTCTTACATTCTTAAGATATTTAAGTGATTTGAGATGCCCCTCCATCTTAAATCGTAGGTTTGTATCTAAATAAAATCTGAGAACTGTACAAGATTTAGACTAACCCTGCCCAAGAATTCCTGGTTTGACATGTTGAGGAGAATGACTACAAGGTTTTAATCGTCCAAGAACTGGCGCATCTCCAATAAGAAAAATCACTAAACTAAAGCAGACATGAAAGGGTGGAAAAAACACCTTAGCGCCAATGTAAACTTTTCCTCTCTATTTCGGATGTCCCCTGATTCGACCCTTCCTTGTATGGGAGATATTCTAAATTCAGTATAATCTTAGTGCGAGTGAATCGTTACACTAGACCGGGTCCGTTTCCGGTACGAGAATTTTTAAATCGTATAGAAGAATTCAACATTGAGGGAAATCACCGATGGGTTACACAGTATTTTTGGGGGTTAACTACCTAGCGATTTTCCCCTCTGCAACACTTTTGTCACATTTCAATCATTCCTCCTGTCGGAGACAAGCCGGTCCGAGTATAACTCTACCCTAAATGGGACTATCCGTCGAATCACGTTCCTTACAACTTTATTGAGTCCTTGTGTTACTTACAGTTGTGTTTCAGGTAATCGTATCCAATCAACTCGAAGCTGACCGGCCCGGTGTTGGCGTTCCAACTAGTCAGAACCAGTTTGACCCACAATGCTACTACAGGAACCGGAAGTGCTATCCAGGACACCAGACCGGAAGCTCTTGTGAGAGAAAGATTCTGACAAAGAGCAAAGAAGTGAGGCCTATTAAATTTGGGATATTTATAGAAAGAAGGTCAAGGCCATAAAATTTTAGGTTTTTGTCGCTGACCTATTTTTGTTTTTATTGAAAGACTAAGAAGCCCGATATGTAAATAAATCTTTTGATATATGTTTGACTGACTACAATATATGTTTTTGAACTATTTTTTTTACTTCGAAACAAATTAGAAAAGTCAAGAGTTGAACAGATTTTTTTCTGTGCAGGGAGTTAACCCCAAACAGGCCTAGGCAGTTCACATTCAAGTTGAAAGTATTGAGTCTGAATGAATTATACATTTAGACAATACAGTTTATTCCGATATTTCTTACCTGGTTCTCCAGTTGTGCTTCATAAACAAACCCGTCCAGAGAAATCTGTAGCCCGATGTTTGACAAATTTCCTGGATAAGACAAATGATATAAGATAGTGTTGAGGTTCGTGCTATTAAGAAAAAGACTAAATGAAAAAAATAACTCGATGTCAGTAAAAGATACATATTGTACGAATGCAGTTGGAAGTACGGAGCACTTTTAAAATTGTTCCGTGAATAAAATTGGTTTGCAGTATTTATTTGGGGATAAACTTAATATTTTTTATTAGAATCCAGAGAACACACAAATATCGTATTGTAGATATTACGTATATCCAGTTACCTTTAACACTCTATCAGTAATCATTAGTGTTAAAACTCAAGACTTCAACAAGCATTGAGCTTTTTAAGAATACAAAGTTTCATCTCTCGCCTTCGATTGTTTTAGACTAAAAAGTAATCATATGTACTTAAATACTCACATAGCATTCTTGCTTCGAATGCCAAATACTTTGATAAACTGAAGCATTTGACTTTAGGATTCACAAAAGCATGTCGAAACAAATATTTAAAAAAATTCAAATGTCACTCTTAAACGAATACCTTAAATGATGCTGAAAGGGATAGTATTTGCACCTTTTTTGCATGGTGATTATTTATACAGTTATTTTTATTCTATTTAAAATAAGAAACTTAATAGTAGATCAGGGCACTACTAAAATACACAAAGAGAAAATTTGACGAAGAAATGGGTGGATATGACAAAGTAAGAAAAAAAAAGACAAATAGAAAAAAGAAAACACAAACAGAGAGTTTACGAGCATTGGATTGACAAAACGAAGAGGAGAGAGATCGAGAGAAGATTTGAGAGAGAGAGAAAGAAAGAGACATAGTGACAAAGACAGAGAAATAGACAAACAGAGAGAAAGAGAATGATCGACAGAGATAGAAGAGACAAGCAAAGAGACATGCAGACACAGAAGGACACGACAACTTCTGCTCACCAGTACAAGCAATGCCCTCAATGACGTGGAGTCTGTCCAGCTGAAAACTGACCTCTGGTATCTGTCCACTGGGATCTGGTGTCCAGCCGTTCAACTTCAAACTTAACAGCTCCATTCTGAGATAAAAAGGTTTGCAGGTACAGATAATGTAAAATATCTACCAAAAAGTACATTCCGTCAAGCTCAGCTCTTGTGTAGAGCTTATGTTCAAAATATGACGTCTCGAATATGAATAAATAAAATGACTTTATTTATCTATATTGAGAAAGTTGTTATGTGATACCGGGAGCTGATTTATTCAACAGACATGCACTACCCAAATCTCTGTTTTCTCGGGGATTTGGTTAACCAAAGAAATAGTTTTACTACAAATATGAAGAGAATAATAGATAGCCTTATCTTGCTAAACAGAGTCCAATCGAATAACAGAGAGCCAAATAACTATTCTCATTTCCTGAGAAATGTCACACTGAAAGAACCCATCGCAACCGAGAAATTCTCATTTTCTAGGAAATATTTACACGAGAGCTATGAAACGCCAGTCAGCTAGTCTTTGAGTAAATTGGAAATGAAATGAGCGATAACCATACAACTTATCGCATCTTCCATGAAAAACTTACTCTGGAACTTTAAAACATCCTAGAGTACTTTTTTTTTCTGGGAAACAGAAACACTTGACTGATGGAACGTCTAAAAGTTCGTATAATTTTCCACGAAATAATCATACGACAGTAATAAAGCGCCACAGATATAATTTATTCGTCAATCTTCTGAAAAATCATCTCTCGAGATTTAAGCAGTAACCAACAGCAAATGTTTGTATGTGCCAAGATATCTAGCACTGGAAAAGCTATAAGTAACTGTCTTAATCTTTGTAGTGCTAAAAAGTAATGTCTGGAGTAAGTAAAGCAAGCAAAGAATTCCAGAGAGGCAAAGTAAAATCTGAAAGATCTATAGCTTTTTTCTCTAGCTCTTAACTATCAATTAATTTTTCTGACATTAAAATCACTAATTTTTGTATGCCTTATTCGTTACTCACTCTGCCAGAGCCTGTGACTGCACGGCTGTCTGCTGCTGTAAGAGAAAAGAGCTCTTCTCACCTGGGGACAAAATCGGTATGGGGGAAGTAGAGCAGGATGAAGGAAATGAATGGAAGATAAAAGTATTATGCCGATGAAAGGCTTTGAGGCTAAGACGAGACTCCAAATTAGAACCTTAAAACCGAATATTTCAATCATGTTTCTATTCGACACATATTTTTTTTTTTGCATTTCAAAGGCTTAATGCAAATATTTTTACTGCCTCTATTTTTTCACCAAATTTGAAATTCGATTTCATTACTTCAGTTGAGAGGTATCTTATACACAATGAAAGTGAAACCATGAATAGTCATGTTCAAAGGATAGAGACACTATGTATGACTAGTTAGGGTAATCTGATGCACTAAATCCGGAAAGTCTCAACCACATTGAGTATTTATTATACTATGTTACAATTTAGAACCTTATTTCAAATGAAACTAAATCAATGCCAATACTTNNNNTAAATAATTAAACCAATCCAGTATATAAAATCATTTTTCAATCACTTCAGAAAATACGACAGAACCAATGAAAATATATTTATATCATTAGTCATGAAATGCGCTTAATAGTTTCAATTTTGTGGAACTGTGTAATTCCTAAAAACTTGAAACTGTTTTCGAACTCTTAAAGTCGTTTAAATTCACGAATTTTAATCTTAAAACTGGAGAAGACAAATCAATGTACAACCACTCTGCTCTATCTACATCGTGATTAATAATGATCTCTGTAAAGAAGACCAACCAGTCTATAGTTAACATTAAAGAATATAAGATATCAAATTACATATTATTTTGGCTGAAAATTATTAAGAAAAAAAAAGAAGTCTTGGAGTAAGGAAAACTTCTTTTACTCCAGTATCTGGTTTTACTCACTATATTTAAAACAAGAGAAGTAGTCATCTTCCTTCGTAAGGTAAGATCCAGGGTTGACAATACCATACGTCCAAAGATCATCACAGCTGTACTGGAGATCTTCCGGTTTGTAGGAATCTGAAACAGTTGACCAAACATAAAACAATGAGTAGCTTAAGGAACTTTAAGGGACGATGAACTTCATGCCAAAACATTTTTGTACCAAAAACCTGCTGGTAATAATTATTTCTCCAGTGATGTTGCATTTTTTTTTGTCCTCACTTAGTGCAGAGAGTTCTAATTTTCTACTAATTAAAACTCTCACAAAGCAAATCGGTGAAAAGAATTTATTCCCATAATTTCTGAAAGGATTTTCAATCAAAGTGAATGGAAGCTCTAAGTTTTGTTGGTAACATAGCTAACAACTTCCCGTTTGATCTTTTTGTGAGTGTTAAAGGAATGGGTATTTGGTAAGCAATATAATGTTACAATGTGAAATTAAATTTCAACTATTGCCTTTTAGGGAATCCCGATTAACGGATTAACGAAGTATAGATATTGTCTTCATTTTGTTCGTTTTAAAATCAATGGGGGGGGGGGGGAGTGTCCTTAGATCGCCTACTGATTCATAACTTGTGCTGGGGAGATGCAGGCTTAGACAAGCTCAAATTACCCACTAAATTAGAGCTCTTGATTGATAATTTTGTTGTTCCATGCCAAATACTTGTACACCACTGTAGAAATTTTCCAACACTTACTGATGTCGTAAACAGAGTAATATCCCGATTGACTTGATCCACAAAGCTGCAACGAGTCACCGGGGCAAACTAGGTCACATGTGACATCAGAGGAAGTGACGTACACGAGAGGCGCGTCCGATTTTTCGCAGACGCACAGCCCGCTGGTTAGCAATGCAAAACGGTGTAGTGGACTGTCACCTCTACAGAATGTTACACACTGTTGAACCGTCATAGCCGTGTCGAGTCTCAGACTGGTCGTTATCCCTTCAGATGTGTTAAGAAGCGCGCAGCTGCTTTTCACTGGTATTATCATGGAGAAAAAGGAAAGCAAAGTTTGAGCAAAATAAAACAAAAAGGCTGGATTTAGTAAACCTGTGCTGATCCTCATGGTGAAACACAATTTGAATAGATTCGATTATCTCTTTCTCTTTTACTTTCAAGAAAAAAAAAGCAGATTAAAGCAATACATTGTTCAAACTCAACGGTGAACTTCTGAACAAATTAGAAATTTATTTTCCTGCTTTGCGATTTAACCTTTTATGTGTCAAAATGGTTGTTCTGCCGTACGCACTATACATGCAGTATTAGAACCTTTATCTTACACAGCTTTTCCTTTTAAGATGACAGGGCATTAGCATGGGCCGTTCTTTAACAAAACTAATGTCAATCATTGAAAAATAGAGGTGCTTGCTCTGTTTGCTATAAAGATCACATTGCCACACAGCTATCTGAGCGGCGTCCTGCTCTACTGGTAAAATCTTGACTTCTTATTGAAAGGTTTGGAGTTCGAACCCTGGCTTAAAACATCTTGATTAAGTCATTGGAATTGGCTCTTAACACACATTTCCTAGCTCCCCTCACTTAGGCATTAAAAGTATTTTGGTATGGGTAGTAAAATATCGTTTCAGTATGCTAGAGTTTTCTTCTTTGACTGCTGCCCCTCTACGAGTTAAAAAGGTACTTCGTTGGCAATGGTCCGTCAGAAAACCATGTATATTTCTAAGTGCATTTAGTGGATTTAGGCGCTCTTTATAACTGTCTTTACCTGAGTCCGCCTCACAGACAAAAGGAAAAGGCGTGGAACACGAGACGGCTTGAGTTGATCTTGAAGTTGTGTTCAGAGCAATGCATCTCTTTCCTTCGTCTGAGCAAGGAGAAGATTAAAATTAATGCAAAAATCATCTAGGTTTTTGTCTATGATTTAAAGTGTAATTACTCTATAATCGAACCCAAAAAGGTCGAATAATGCAGGTTTTACTAAAAAGACATTGATATTTTGAACAAAGTAGTTTCTTATCTTTCAAAGGTCAAAAATAGTATGAAATTGTTAATATAATATGTCATATGACATAATATGTCAAAACTTTTGTGGATTTCAAACTGTATTGGGCGAGAGAGAAAAAATAGGTTCTTATGAGGTGTGTTCTCATCTTAGCCATATGTGTTTAGGACGCATTTTGCACACCTCGAAAAGAGTTCGACTAAGTGTTAAGAAATTTGACTTACAATTTGGGCACTTTAGATTTAGAGCTTAATGCTGAGGATATCTTGTTCTATAGTCTAGATTAGGCTTAGATCTCGCCTAGATTTTGGGCGGCATTTAAATTCTATTAATTAGCTTTATGTGACATGTTCACTTCCGTGCTAGCCATTAGGATATCTAGAGTGTCTGTGTCAAGTTTTTGAAGGTCATGGCCGTTTCGAAGCTTATTAGAATTTCCGACACCTGACTCCTTTTGAATTTAGGACTCATTGATCAAGTAGTAAGCTTAGGCTTTATAATTTCACAGGTGAGACTGCTCAAAAGGCGATAATGTGGGTCTTTTAAAATCTAAGTAATATTCAAGCTTGATCAAAGAACGCTGTAGTAATTTGAAGTAGTGCCCTTTCCTCATCACCTTTGTTACACACATGTACAGAAAGAAATTTTAAAATGAATAAAAAATTACAGATATAGCCATACACAAATTAAACCCAAAAAAGAAGACTTTCAAAATGAGTTGGTTTTTTTTTTTAAGTGTAAAATATCCATTATTTTCCACTAAGTAGACTTTGATGTAAAGATCTAGTCATAAAGATAATTCAACATTGGATATTCTTTTCATTAATGATATATGTATAAAAATAGGCCTCGATATAATAGTATTAAAAAAAGACATCGCTTAGATTTCACATAACTGTAATGAATTTAGTTCATTAGTTAAATGTATAAAAATTGGCCACGATACACATAGGAAATAAAAACGCAATTAATTGGTACTGACTTATATGTATTATCTCTTAAATCGTCTTGACTACCTTTTACACGAAAAGCACTCTAATAATCATATTTATGCAAACTCGTAAGAAAGTAATGAAAAAAAAAATTCTACACTCTGTAATGTAGTTCAGTTTAAGGATTTTCTAGACTGTATTTCTCTCAATCACTCAGAATGAGCCAGATCGTAACTTTCACATTGATATGAGCCTGATATCTTAAATGATTTAATACTGTATCATTTTGCGCCTCTAAAAGTAAAATAGATAAGTCAAATGATTACCTTTTTGTGAGAGATACACACTTCTATTGGTTTAAATACCTGTATACAGAAACAGATGCTAACGTTTACTTTTATTGTTTTTTTTTCTTAAATAATCATTTCCTAAGCTCACTCAGTTATGTAATATTGCATATTACATATCGCGTAATAAAGCATTTTCCATTGAAAGATAGCGGAAGATCGCGGAAATTTTGAGTAGGAGTCTTATGTGTGAAAGACCAGCATGACTTGCAAGCCATAAATTAGTCATATTGATCCATTGCACAAAGGGGTTCTATATCAAACTTCAGGGAGCGTTCGCCATCTTGAAAGGTAAACGCCATTAGTGACTAGGCAAATATTTGAATACCAAAAAGAAGAAGATTTGAAGGTACCAACCAGGTTGAAGATGCGAGGTGAGGTTACTTTCCCTGGGTATCATGTGACCTTTAGCGGTTGTGTAACTGGATGTGGAGAAAATATCCGAGTATCCGAGCTAAGGAAAGTAAACAGGGACGGTATGTGGGGTGGTAAGGGGATCAGTAGTGATTGATTTCTTTGATAACAAGGTAGTTTCTAGATAAGATAAATGAATTTAATCTCCATTGCAAGCTCACTAGAGGAAAACATACTCTAATCGCTGTTGGTCTTTTAGTAAAAGAGCTGCGGGCATTAACTCTGCAAAAAGAGAACTATTATTGCGGGATTATGAAAAAAAATGCAAGAGAAAGAATCACACATCGCAATCAACATAAACGATAAATGAGAACAAGAGATAGTGGAAGAGGGGGAGCGTGAGAGAGAGGGGGGAGAGAGAGAAAGAGAGAGAGAGGCAGAGAGAGATAGAGAAAGAGAGAGAGAGAGGTAGAGAGAGAGAGGAAGAGAGATAGATCGACAGACATAGAGAGAACCAGACAGACAGACATAGACAGACAGAGAGAGAGAGACAGACAGACAGGCAGACATAGAGAAAGAGACAGACAGACAGAACTGGGAAAGCTACGCGTTTCACAATAATCATGTACTACAGCCCCACCAACACAGACCGCCATTGCACGCTAGGCTAGCTATCCACCAATACCAAACCTCACCAGCCAGAGATCCAGGCCGTCAAAAGATGTAAAGCTTTTCAGTAATGACGTCAGCGCGGTCAGTTGGTTCTCGTCTGTCGGTGACGCCAAGAATCCATCCTGCAATGAGCACGCCTGGGCATGCGCAGACGTGCCGGTGATATCCTGCCGGGGGTTGGGACGGTAACATTTACCGGAAGTTGCGATATAGCCAGCTGGACATGAAGCAGATAAATCTAAGAACAAAAGAGGGAAAAAAACCCACAAATTTAAGAACAGGTTGCAGCTGTCAAGTTTTGGTATTATACGCCTTTGCTTTAATAGGTATAATTATAATTTTGTGTATTTTGGTAATTTCCATTCGTTGCAATGAAAAAAAAAACGAAATTAGCGTTAAACAAAGTCACAGGAAAGTTAAGCCAGTTTCATATGATGCATTTCCAGTACAGAAGACCCCGGACCGGCTCTAGGAAGGCGATGCATTTTTCCTTCATATGGTACCTTCCCATGTGGAAGGTTGTAAATGTTATAATATAGCAACATAAATTTTTAAAAGCCTTCAATTCCGGGAGAGTCTGAAAACTTCCGCCGGGAATTCGCGTCATGTGGCTTTACATTAAAATAGATTTCTTCCTTTGCCGGCATTTCTGTTAAGACGTTTTGGTCTAAAAAAGATTGTATTGTTAGAATCAAAAGGTTATTAACATTGACAAAAGACACACATTATTCAGCGTCTTAGGTATTCGTGAAATGGTGTTTTCTGAAAATATAGGACTGTGTCTGTTTTGTGTCATGAAAAGTCAAAATGGGTAAAAGCAGAGGTAATCGATTGACACAATAAACCTTTCATTTGCATTCTTAATGTACTTCAGTTTCTTTTAAACCAAAATTTTTATACATTGAAGAGAAGAGTTTTCAAAGACTTTTAACAATCAAATGCTTTATCCGAAGACATAAAATATCTCAGTAAATGTAAGATAAAATAAATCTTGTTTTTTCATTGAGGAGCTGAGTTCTTCTGGTTTTTGCACACAAAAAATTAATAAACAGAAATGTACAGGAAACCTACTTAAAAATCTGTGCGAGACAAACCAAGAGCAGCAGCTGCAGTGTAAACCAAATGAGAAATACTGAACTTGGTTTGTCCACGGCAGAAATATGAAGTATGTCTTTGTAATAAACAAAGAAGTACAATTAAATGAATTTGATGGAAGTTCAATGGAAGTTGGTCAGAATGCACCAGATCGATCTCCGCGTGAAGAAGTACATAAAAATTTTTTACGTTAAAAATTTGCGATGGACAAAATCGAGGCCTTTACCTCTAATTTTATTTTTTTAAACATAAATGATTTTCCCGTTAGTTGAGGTTCACCCAACTCTTTGACGACTCTTGTGAATGCATTGGCAAAACATAATGCTAAAACAATGGCCAACCGTCTACACAGCGACAGAGTCGGACTTAAGATCTGGAGGTCGCGGGTTCGATTCCCGACCATGTCATGTTTCAATTGCCTTGGGAAAGAAATTTACCCTAACTTTCCCCAGTCCACCCATCTGTACTAAAGGCAGTGTTAAAATTTGTGGAATGTTAGTATTTGAGCGCCTAACAGGCTGCCGTACTGTAATGCTCAGAAGTATGAGTTGAATTTGCTCTGGTGTGTAAAGGCCTGATGGAGTAAACATGTAAAGCCATGAGGCTACCCTCGGCGGTGGAGGACTCTAAACATGTTTATTTATCATTTTTCTGTTTACACGTGAGTAGTTAACTCGATATTTAATGTTCACGATTGTCTATCCTGGGAGGTACGATTTTAAAGCTTTATGCTACAAAGATATAAAGATAGAGGAGCATTGTGTCCAACAGAGTATGGCAGTTTTCTTTAGCTTGCATTTACACTAGCACTCAGAGTTTAGAATATCAGCGTCAATCTTGATAAATACCCTTATTATAACTACCCTAGAAAGCTAAACGGTAGAATGAATGTACCTATCAAATAACATGAATCTGTAAGGGCATTATATGCATTTAAACTACGTGATTGGCCTAAATAGTGTACAGTTGATATTTTTATCCTCCACACATCAATCCACTGGATTCTTGGATTTATTGAGATACACATCAAAAGGTAGGTATTTGATATTCTTTCAACTGCTGAAAAGCTATATAGTTTCCTCTCGATTGTTTCTTACCGTCCAGTCCACAGCGTTGGGTGGTGCCGTTGATGTTGTAGGAGAAAGGCAGTAAAACAAAGTTATCGTACAGGTCCTGGCAAGACTCGGCCACGTCCGTGTCTGTGAGAGAGAATTCCACGATGAAGCGGTAGAGTAAGACAGGGTACGATCAAACAACAAGATGGAAAGAAGACGATTTGTGTCAACTTAACCAACAAACAATGTAGATGCCATAATCTTATAAGATCGTCACCAATTATTTTGGTCCAACATTAACTTCATCCTATTTATATACAGAGCTTTGAATATGATGACAAAAATAACGATCATGATATTTGACACGAGCAACACTAAAACAGTAATGCTAAGATAAGTAGTATTAGTAGCAGTAGCAGTAGTAGTAGTAGTA
>BMAT01001581.1:4497-14722 GCA_019649035.1 Elysia marginata | reverse complement strand
CTACTACTACTACTACTACTATTACTACTACTACTACCACCACTACTGTTACTTTTACTAACTTTGAAAGCAGAGTTATAACCATTTAGGGCCAATGCAATAACTTCCCATATCGAATAAATCTGGAGCGCAACCATAGAAAAATGGTATGGGATCTCAGTCCTATTCACAGAAACAGTATTTCAGCCTTCTTATAGTTTTCCTTACAATGGCATCCCTGGTGCATTTGACCAGTCGATGCCTCTACAGCCAGTGCACATTGAGCAGATTTCTTCAAAAGTTGAGCCACGTGGCCAAGCTAATAGATCAAAAAGGGAACGTCCATCTATCACTAGTTGCTGCTCCAAAAGAGCAGTAACTTCTGGAAGCATTTGGGACATGGTAGAACAATATGATATGTTTCATGGGCTACAAAATCAGCAAGAGGTGCTTATTCAGGATCCTGTAGAAGTCCATAGCTTTCAAGTAGTGCAGATTGGTAACTTATGAGTTCAAATTTGAAAAGATCGTTGCTTTTTTTAGAGATGCCTCTTGCTGTTGTGACAGACGTTGGAATGGCAGCTAGTGATCAACAGGGATTGATTCGCCATCAACTTGTGCTGTTTACTTCGTGTTAATAGTTGTGACCCCGTCTTATATTTTGAAGGAATAATCCTACACAGCGATCCAAACAATTCCTCCAAAAATTTGTTTTCCAACCGTTGGTGTATTTTTTTGAGTCACAGACTCGTCAAATGTCACCCTTGTGGCTATTTTACGTAGAAATCTACCAATATCAAAAGACTTTATGGCGATCAGGGACTGTTGGATGGCCTCAGTATCTTTGTTGGGGCAGTATTATCATGACTCTGTGCTCTTCTTATGTTGCTAAGGTGTGCCATGCTTTGCGTTGGTAAGTTCTTGCATAGCACAATTAATTTTAAAACAAAGTGGCATTGATAGCAACCACAGGGTAATAGACGAAACATCAAAGCCATGACTGCGTGTCAAATCACCAGCACGTCTCAACAGAACCTACTCTATGACTAGATTGGGAGAAAGTCCAGCCCCAAATATGTTACATTGTGTGTACTTCGTCTGATCACGAAGTGTCCACTGCAGAACCGTTCATAGACTTCAGGATGGACCAAAAGAAGAACTTGCATAATTTCCAGAATCTAAAACTAATGCAACCTACCTAGGTACATACATTGTTACCGAAGGCTGCCAGAACTGCTAAGAGCATCTGAGCATCGCCATAGGCAGTGGTAAAGCGCTATATAAAAGTCATTTATTATTTTATTATTATTATTATTATTAGAACTGCCATCAGTTGAGAATTGCCATCAGTTGCAGGTGCCAGTGCCCTCTGCTTAGGCTCTCAAGAACCTCCAAAGAATGATTAGCACTTTGGAGATAAATGTATTGCAGTTTGCAGTCTGTGAACAATCATTCTTTTTTGACTGCACATACCTACTGCTAAACTCAGTCGAAAATCATCTTTGACACAGTTTGGTCTTTTCCTTTTGTAATGGACTCAAATGTTCAGGAGCTTCCCTTAGATCACATGAAAGTTCTCGTTTCCATATATCTTCAGATTCTTGGTCCTCATCAAATCCTTCAGACGATGCAAAGTCTTGGGATCCATCATGAGATTACTTGTTTACATCCACTCCGGTTTCAAGGTCTTTTGGCTTTTCTTTTCTATCTGGGCATTCACAGGATTGATCAACCGAATACATTGTTCCAGCTTGTTCCATCTCTTTGTTTTTCGAGTTCTCATTACTACTTGGAGTACCTTTTGATTCAATGAAACCATCCACAGGCTCTTCAGTGACACGTTCAGTTACGCCACTGCCATCTGCTCTTCTCCTGGGTCCTCATTGTTTCAAAAAACCAAATGCTTAAATGCAAAATAACAATCATTAAAAGCAGCTCTTAAAACGAAGATTTTGCATTTGTTGTGTTTTGCTTAAACAATAGATGCCTTTCAATTATATTCAAACATCATGTTGCAAGTCAACTTTGAAATGATATTCACCATGAATGAGCTTCGTGCAAAAATATCCATAATCGTAATTTGCAGATAAATTTTAAAGAATAGCGTGTTGGGACATCATTTACGAGTAACAGGGCTCCAAATTGCTTAAATTCCCTACCCTATTATCATTCTTTTTTTGCAATTTGTATTTCATATTGTTTTTTATGAATCGTTTAACGATATGCAACTAGAGTAGTTTCTGAGAACAGTTATTACATGATGAAAAAGTTTGCGGTACCTGTGGCTTTCGCGATTCTTTTCAAAATTACTCATAAGAGTACAATTTAAGTACTCGGCAAATACCATTTTTCGTTGTGAATTCTCAAGACCTTTCAAACGTTATGCACCATGCATAGGTTTGGTGCAAAATGTCCACAATAGTATTTTACTCTTGGGTTCTAAAGAGCAGCGTATTGTGAAGCCATTTACAGGTACTAGGTTTTCGATTTTAATGTCCTAACGTTGTTTTTCGAACTTATCTGACCTAATACCATTAAAATCTCAACGAAAAAGTTCTGTTGCAGAGATTTCCCGTCAAAGCTGGTTTTTTTTGCATAAATTGACTGGACTACTGATGATGAGTAAAAAAAAAACAATAGTTATCAATTAAACGGTTACCTAGACGGTAAGCGGTGGTTTCTGTAGAATCGCCACAGATCTGGCCCACAGCGCATGTTTTTGTGCAAGATGTCTCAGATGAAGCCTTGGTTAGATCGGTCTCTTCTACACAGTAGCAAGCGGCCGAGCCTTCTAGTGCTGCGAAAGGCGTTCCTGGGGATTGTAACGGCATATAGTAGATATATGATTCCATAAATAGGTAAGTAGTTAGATAGAATGATAAACAAATACACATATACAGTTTAAAAAGTCAATTCTCATATAGATAAAGAGATAGAATATGTCAATGTAAATCGGAATCTATGCATTTCCCATTTGTAAAGTTTTTCAAGAGGAAGTAAAAAAAAAAGTATGCGCTGTATTCGTGCACAGCAAACCATGATCTAACCAGGCGTTTTTTTTTTAGCCATTTTCACTTTCTGAATGTTCTCACATAATGTAATTAACACCTTTGATTGGTTGTTTTCGCTCACAACAAATTTTCTTGTTCAGGGTAAAAAAGAGTAACTTCGAACATACACAGTTTGTTATTTTCAACAGCGGCAGATAGTAAGCCTACTAACATTATGGGAAGAGAGTACCTCACTCGTAGATTGTAAGGAGCATAATGTTTGTTTGGGGTAAAGGTTTTATGTAGGCTTACTCTTTCTTTTCAAGATCTAAGATGATGCATTTTTAGTGAGTGTTTTTTTTTCGCGCTTGTATCAGCTCAGCAGTTTCTTTCCTTGCATTTAGGCTTTGATTTCTTGCAGGCATTAAAAATATTAAGATAAGCAGAAATTACATTTTTTACTTTTTGCTGTAACGAATGGGCCATTTTGATTTCCTTAGAAGATAATATTCAACAACACTAATTGAGGGAAAGTATTTGGAAATTAAAAGAAAATTTGCCAAGCTTAACTTTGATGGAAAATATTTGAACTTGTTTCAAAATTTGATGACGCTAATTTAAGTGATAAAAGTTACTGCACAAAAGGTAGGGCGTTCAAGTCATGCGTTCTAATGAGAAGGGAAACAAATACTTAAGTTTTGAAATACAAAGGAATCAACCCAAAGATCCAATGGATTTACGTGTGAAGCATAAAAATATAAACATTGAATGAATATGCAGACCACCCAAATTGAGTTTATAGGTTCAATAATAGGTTATACCATATGGTACCTACATTTCCTGAAGAGTGATATTATAGTTCTGCGTTGTGTAAAGTCAAAACGTCACATCCGCTACTCACCTACACCTTTACAGGTTTCCTTACACTGGAGAGGTGTATTGTCTTTGTAAAGGATGTACGACCTCTTGGATGTTGGAGGCGTTTTGTAGCAACCCAGGTAATCTGATGAAAAGAAATTCAAACTAAATGCTTAAACTACAGAAGGGAAATAATAACTAAGTTTTGGTTAAAAAATATAATCCGTTCATTGTATAACTTATATTATGTTACGTTGCATTTTTATTTAATTACAGTAGACACTACGTGTTTTTTTTTAGAAAAGTTATTTAAGCCATGGCCATTATTATTGCTGATTGACGTTCATAAGTACTTGGCAGTGAAAGATCATGCAAGTTTCTCAAATTTATACCCTGCTTAAACTGCTATTTCCTAGTATAATCATAAAATTATGGTATATTGGCTGGTGATTGCATGTCAGAGAACCCACGCAAAGCACATAGATACGATTACCATGTGTGGCTTAAAGGCTAAGCAATAAAGCCAATTTTCTATAAACTAAAACCGGAGTCTGTATAGTGGAACCTCTCAGATAAGTTCCTCCAAAAAATGAAAATGTGGCTTTAAATTTGAGGACATCCGCTTATATGTGTATAGTAATTCAGCCCCTAGTCTAAAACCCACCCCCCCCTTTTGTAAGACTTACTTTTACTTCTAACGATTCAGGTTTTGATGCATTGGTTTCCATATATTTCCACGTTGATCGACCGTTTAGCTTCCAAACATTACTCTTCCCTCCCGTCTCTTTTCATTTCACCAACTGCATTTGATCGTTTTATTAGCGGCTTTCTATCATGTTTTCTTCTTCCTTTATTGATTCTCATCACTAACCAGGTCGTGTATTAACCTTATTTAAGACACTCCTAAACTCTCTTGTCCTTTGAATTATTTCTCTTTTATTTCTACACGCGGATCTGACTGAAAACCCCAATAACAAGCAGGTTGAGTGGCACAAACTGTAAACCTGTAAACCCAGTATATCGAGATGTATTTGAGGCTGTGACAAAAAGGTCATGATTCTGTCGGTTGTGATGGCGGACAAAGTATTTTTATAAATAACATAGAAACTAACAATAATCTCATAATGATTTGACCTTATGACTTTCTGAGCTTGCACCACAATGCTTTGTTAAAAATTTAAATGAATTGAGCAAGAAATATAGAAACGGTCCCACTAAAAACCTGTCGGTTGTGGTGCATGACAAAATTTTTGTCCATTATCACAACGGACAGATTTTCAATTATCTTTTTCTTTCATAAATTCCCTAAAAGCCGAAGGTTTTTTAAAAGTGAACAGTACTAACTCATGTAGTTAAAGAGAGATACAACGCAAGCGCTTTTTTGCAACAGTCTTAATTTCTCTAGTAGGCCTTCAAATACTTGTCCATCACCCCAACCGACAGAATCATGACCTTTTGTCACATCATCATTTGATTATTTTATTTGTATTCCCAGAGTAATAGATAATACAGTTACTGATCCAGACGAAAACTGAGAACCATTTTTATGTCAAAACGGTAATCCAGTTTCTGACCTTAGGTTTAAAGGCGACTTTGCTTGTATTTCGATGGCCTTACCAGTTAACTATTTTGCATTGCAACCATTCCAAAAATGGCGAACGCCGCAATGTACATATTTCAAGCTATTTTCTGAGCTTCTAAAAGTTAAAAATAGATAAATTTATTAAATGTGTAAATTCATTACATATTCGACATTCTTTTTATTCTACATATAGAAAACGAGTTATAAACATCTGATTTTATAAAGCGTATGCCAATTTAAAATTTCATACTATCTGACATCCAACTGGTAGGGAGACATTAATGTGCTCTGCGCCATCCACCCATTCGGACACAATCTCAAGAAGCACCTACCTGGGCCGGTCTCACAGATGTAGGGCACAGAGCCACAGCTTACGCTGCTGATGTTCCAGACATCGCTACTCCTGTGGGCCAGGCAGTAACCATAAACTTTCTCTACCTTCGATCGGAAAGCCTGGTCCACGAAAGCCCCATTTGAAGTGCGAACTTTGGACCCGGTCTCACGATGCCGAAACAGGCCGAATAACCATTTGTCTGGAGTTGATACATAAATTACCAGATAGATGCTGTCTAACATTTCAAAACGTTATCTGGAAATTAAATATTTTACAAAACAGTAAAGAACAAGACTAATAAAATGAAACGAAAATGCACTCTCGGCAACAAAGAACAGTTTTTTTTTTTACTAAAGCTTTCATTTGCCTTCGTTATGTACTTTATTATGAAGCAGTGATTTCTTTGAATATTGATTTCGTTAAGACACTTTGTGCTCTTAGAAATTAGCCTTCATGGATGAATTTGCAAGAACAATTTAATACTTATGAAACTAAAGAGAAAAAAATTCTAAAATGTTCGTAGAACTGTCTTGGCTCACGTAAACCTGTACATAGAAATAACAGAATACAGCTGCCCAGCAAAAAGATATGCTGCAAAAAAGAAATAAAATTAAAAACAAGGTTTTTTCCGAAAATTTGATGATTTTTTTTCTTGGAGCTTGATATTACTCAGTGACTGACAATCGGCTCAGCCAGCTAATTCCAAAAACACGAGCGCTCATCTACTTTAACGAATTCTCACCAACAGCAGCAAGAGTAGGCGTGTCCTGTATCGTCTGCTGCACAAGTTCCGCTTCCTGCGGCGTCTCGTACACAGCCGTGTAGCCCCCGATACTGTTACACATTAGACTAGGAGACGAAGCTCGCTCCGGGAAAAACCGATAACACCGGTCACCGATCTCCAGCCAAGAATCGGCACAGCTTCCTGCGAGAAAAACAATAGAAGAGGATATTTCGTTTCTTGTTTGGATTGTAATTGAAATTCTGGTTGGTGAGACAATTTTCTTAATAACGAAAAAATGAAATTATAAAGATAAATGTTGTAATCTCGGACAGCTCTTGCAAATAAGAAAGTTGAGAACAAAAAGAATAGTCTCTTATAGATTTAGTTTTTAGAGATTGAAGAGTTTCGGAGCCAATTGCGAACATAATTCATTCCAAATAGACAGTGCTCTTTCATTGGATACCTGGATTTTTTTAAGATTAAGTAGTTTCATGCAGTATCTTCATATCGTGTCTTATCAAAAGTAAGAGTCGCAAACGCATAAACTTTAACAATTGATATGTCACAAAATCTATCTAGACATGCAAATGACATTTGCTGCATATTGCTTTTCACAGGGGCCATCTGCAGTTAAGAAAAAAGTACAATAGTATCTGTACATCGGTAATAGGATTGTTACAGTTTCAAACTATACAAATGTATAACAAATCCAAAAACGAGTTTTTTTTCTTTACTATCGAGGTACGAGCCAAATCAACAAAAGTGAGTTAAAGTCACAATCCCTTTGTTAAAAACTGGATTGTAAAACTGGCCATCTTGTTGGTTTCTAAATTTTCTCAGCGCTCATAAAAAAGATATATATGTATGTGAGGAGCTGGAAAAACCATCCACCTGTCGCTGATACACATTGAGAGTTATAGTCCTTAAAAGAAAAAATTTTACTCTATCTCCAACTTAAGAAAAAAGAAAACATTTCGTACTTTAAATGTGCTTCAACATATCGTTCTAAAAAAGTAATTAATTATGGGAAACCTCTTCCTTTACTTCAATGTAAAGTAACTTTCATTTTTTTACCAAGGTGGATGCTTTTCCCAGCTCCTCACATATATTATGAAATCACTATATATCTAGATAAAAAAAACCCCCACAACTTTCAATTTTTTTGCGATTGACTTGAGGTGCTTGCTTTGGCGTTTTCCTACTGCCTATAACTCACCTCCAGCCACCTGGCTACAGTTGACGACATTGGCCTCGCCTGTGGTGGAGTTCTGGATCAAAGCCCTGGTCAGCACCGCCCCCAGCACCATGTCCCGGCAGTCCAGGCGGTAAGGCTGACCTACATCTGATCGTTATCCGTGGCGTGACCCGCAGAGATGTAGACAATAATACGGGATTCAGTGACTTTCAAATTGAAAACCTTTTATTTTTCCAGTGACAAAAAGTTTGTGTTTAGAATGAGCTAAATGCTAAATGATTAGGCGCTGAAAAAGTGAGACTTTCACGGCAAATAATAAAAAAAAAGTTAACAAGGAATGAAATTTAAATGAGAGTAAAATGGGAATCAAGCTCGTTTTATATGATGCGCATCCCGCACGCGATTCTCCGCAGCGTCTCTGGATAGGTGATCCGTTTTTTTACGTGGTACGTCCGTGTGAAAAGGTATAGGTGATATAAAGGGGCATGTTTTTTAAAGACTCCGGTACAAAGACGGTTCGTTGTCTTCCGTACGGAATATGCGTAATGTGAAACCGGCTTTGGAAGACAAGAAAAGAAAGCTATACAGAGCTAGAGATGACAGGCCAATCAGAAAGTATTTTGCACTTTTCGTTAAAAAAAGACCCAACTACTTGAGCTCCCTAAAAAACACTCGATAGTAAGAATTGTAATGTAGTAAAATTGTAACGAAGTTAGACATTGTTTTGGTCTAGTTCCTTGATCATGCTATGTACAGTGTAGACTTAGATTAAGGCTACGCTTGTTTTCTAAATGGAATGTGTTAAGCATTCGTAGTTATAAGTGACTTACGGATATCATAACTCGTTAAAATCTAGAATGATCGCCTATTATTAATTTTGTAGATCTAGTTCTCTGGATTTATCTAGATTACTATCTTCCGGTTAATTTACATAATGACGGGCGACCTATTTTTAACTTGGCTCGCGATTGGGCGTCGCTGCCGTATTAGGCCACGCCTTTCTCACCTTTCTTGTAAAGGGTCGAATTACCTGGAAATTACTAGAATTTGTGTGCTTTTTCGAGATGTGTGTTTTGCTTATAAATAGAGCTTGCGTGGTTGATAAAAGAAGACATAAAAGAGAAGACTCAGAGACGACGGAGAGGATAGAATACTGGGCGAAGAGAGAGTGAGCAGTTTTCTGCAAAAGTTAGATCTACGATTTGTTTATGCCGGGCATTGGCAATCCAACTGTTATTATTTTCGACTGCTGCTGGATGTGAATACTGTTTCGTGTTGATTTCTTTATTTTGGATTGAATTAACTTATTTTCTACGTTCTTCATACGACTTTTCACGTTTTCAAGATTTTAAAAGAACTCACAAGTCTCGCATCAGGAGTTTTATTCGTTTACTCGATTATTATTTCTGGTGTTTGTGACAAAAATGTTCTACCACAAGCTAATTAGTTGAGAAGAAAGAAACTTCTAAAGTTAGAGTTACTGTACGCCATTTGGCATAACCAAATTTGCTCGAATAATTATGGACCAACTCTAAGAAATCGTTTGGACTGGTCTGTATATTAAATGTATTAGCAAACACACTCTCAATTATTTACATGTTTTTTAATATATGAACGTTGAAATCTAAAGACGGCGTTTATGAATATTGAAGAAAAAAGTTTGCGACGGCTTTCTATAATTTGCTAACCTTTTATAACGAAGTAGTGGTTGGTCTCATTAGCTCCACAGATCTGGAAGTCGTTGCCAGGGCAACGCTGGTTACAGGTGGTCCAGTTTACGGAGTTGTCCGGCCCCCAGGCCACAGTATCTAGAACATGGCACAGAAGATAATAGAGCGCTGATTAGCAATAAAGAAAAGTTACTCTTAAATCAAGTTAACATATCAGAGAGAGCAAATTGGGGATAAGTTTATAGCGCAAACGCCTACTTTACATATTGTGTGTAAAGAATTGAAAAAAAAAACCCCAAATAACCATAACATAATGCTCTTACATAGCACCAACTTGTGGTGCTGGTATATAACTGGATATAAACAACAATTGGCAGAACATCAGGCACATTGTGGAAGCTGAAGACGCTTTCAAAACAACCAAACAGTTTTTAGACTATGCTCTGCAGAAGGCTGATTACCTGTTTGAAAACAAATTCTCTGTTTGCGGGCAACCTGTGGCAAGCTGATAAAATATTCAACATACCACAATCTCATTTACTAGATAACAACCTCAAGTAGAAAGTTTTATGTTTGACATTTATAAATTTATAAATACACAATTATAATTATATCGTATGGCTGGCTTTTACCTCCAAATTGAAATTGTAGATCCACGCTGTGAATGCATCATCTGCTATGTTTACCTTATCATGTTCTTCTCAGTGCAATACTATGTGGTCTTTGTATCCAATTCCACTTTATATCGTGGGCACTTTGGGGAGTCCTTTAGTCGCCATTTATGTGTAAGTAGGGAGTCCTTTAGTCGCCATATATGTGTAAGTTACGGAGTCCTCCTGTGTTTTGTAAGGACTCGTTAGAAGCTACTGCTACTACTACTACTACTACTACTA
>BMAT01001580.1:54323-68063 GCA_019649035.1 Elysia marginata | reverse complement strand
TCTTGAATTTTGGGCTATTTTTAATAACATCTAAAACTCAGAAACCTTTCATAAAATTTACCCCAAAATTGTTTTATACAGTCTGTAGGGGTTTCTCTACAACTGATCAGAGCCCTTTTGTGGATAGATGTCATATATATCTGAAAAAAAAATTTTTTTTGAAAAAAATTATTTGCTGAAACTTCAACATTTCAGAGAACTTTCACTGTTCATGGGCCAAATATTTATAAATACAAACAATATCCCTAAAAAGCCTATGACCATTTCTAAATCGCATCTACCTAAAGACCTGGACCAAATTTCGTCCAGATATTACAGTAAAGAACAAAGTTTTAGCGACCAATTTGTATAAAAATTGAAATTTGAAAAGTTAGAAAAATTTCTCTTTCCAAATTTTTGAATAAAAAAAAAAAATTAAAAATCCACCCTAGAACATGGTTCTCCTTCTCATTTAGCCTCTCAGAAAAGAATACTCGGTTGGAATCGGTCAAATTCGAAAAATTGATATCCGGACCCAAAATCAGTTCCGACGGGTGCCGCTCTCTCTCTTAGGTCCATCTCCAGGGGGCATAACCAAAAACATCAACTAAGGTTTTAAGCAAAAAAATTTAGTTTATCGCAGGTCATTGTATGTAGCCGACCACATGTGACACCGAAAAAAAAAAAAAAAAGAATTTAATTGAATTACGGAAAATTGATTTCACCAACTTGGACAGAAATAGAGTTGGCTGGGCTCTAATTATGTCGAGAAAATTTATTTATACTAATTTGCAATAGAAACCGAAACTAAAAACAACAAAGTGAATGAAATTGAAAACAACAAAAAAAACTGAAGTTATTTGTTCACATTTATTCGTCCGTAACTGGCAAAATATCAAATTTTCAAAACCAAAAAAAAATACATTTCTTAACACCATTAAAAGTGCACTACTACTTATGTTAATACTTACACTAATAATACTTAACTCATGGCAATAATATATTTTTAAAAATTATTATTAGAATATCATTAATTAAACAAATGAAACTGACAAAGTATTTTAAAATATTTTAATTTTGAAAAAAAAACAAACAACGTTTTCTGGACAAATGCGAAAAAAAAATTTTAAAAGAGTGAATAAAAAATTTATATAACAAATGACGGAATTGACTCTTTGCTTTGGAACTTTGGAAATGTACTTGTGACAGATTAAACTTTTATTGATAACACAATTAAAAGAAAAGGCACACAAGTGTGGAAAGTATAGAAAATAGGGCAACAAAATTTGAAAGCCTTTCTTCGCTACTTGTTTTTGTTTTTGTTTGACTGTTTGCCTTGTCCCTACTTTTCCTTTTAAAAAAATTTACGAGAGAGTTGGAGGAATTAAATTGTAAATAACAAAAGAAAAAATAGGGAAAAAATGTTGTTTCTTTTGGTTTTTTTTTAACTCCATGATTCACAACTGTTCAGACATTAATGTGGCAAAAGACTAATGCCGTTGACGATGGATCTCTTTTGCATAAGAATGAGTTCTTCATACATAGAGCAGATACTTATGATAATGAAAAAAAAAACACCTTTGAAAGTTTCTACATATCCTTAGAAAATCAATATTCTTCACACAGCCGACAATAAAAGGCATCATAAACACAAGAAATACAAAATTCTTTTAAGTATTATGACATTCAAAAAAAAAACGAGATCGGCATTGCCAACACTGCTAGGTGGTGTCATGATTAATGTAAACAAAGATAGATGTTTATGGATTTCTTTTCAAAAAATTGTTTGGCACGTGAAACAATGCAATGGACGACTGATATGTTTAACA
The DNA here is from genome assembly GCA_019649035.1 of Elysia marginata. Classification (NCBI taxonomy): domain Eukaryota; kingdom Metazoa; phylum Mollusca; class Gastropoda; family Plakobranchidae; genus Elysia; species Elysia marginata. The sequence continues at coordinate 66,255 of BMAT01001580.1, read as the reverse complement.
AATTCATATATACACCGCACTCCATCAACTATAAGGTACATAAGCCATGGAAAAAAGTTGCAGTTTTTTTTTTATTTACAATGAAGTCAGGCTACATAGTAGGCTTGGAGTTGATTTTATCTTCCAGATTTATAAATAGCTGATACCAATGCAAGACATTTAATTTCATTGCAGTGATGGCAAAATTTACAAAAAAAATTCATGCAGTTTGTCAAGAATGCATTAACTATTGCACTAGACCTTGGAGCACCTCATATTCTTTAACCTTATTCAATAACAGAAGTTTTTACAACTATTTTGGCATAAAGTTGAACCCCAAGTTCCAGAGAGCTCTTTCAAATGTCACACTTCTCCAACCATAGGCTTTAGTAAAGCATATGTTAGTGAAAAATTCCATTTGCAACAAACTGGATCTTTCTAAATTATCAAAAAAAATTTTCTTATTCTACAGAAGCAAATATAATTTATATATATATATATATATATATACTGCATTGGCATCACAATGATGGCATAACAGAGAATAAAAATATTATTTTGGAATGGTTCTTAAGATAGGTAAAAAAACAATATATTTTTTTAAATGTCTGATTGAAATGAATCAGGGGTTCAAAAGTCAAATGTTACTATTATTTTTTTTTTAATAAAAACAAGACTGCTCAACATTGCTCTGACTTTATTACAAGGTGGTAAAATATACAAATAATTAATTCTGTGGTAATTTTATTGTTGTTGTTGTTGTGGTCACTATACTGTACTAACTGAAAGGTACAAACTATATGGACTGGTTTTAAAATATTTCTCTCCTCGTACGTGTGCATGCTTTAAAAGCTGATAACAAAATGTAGAAAATTTTTAATGCTTAGTTGAACACAATGCTAGCCGACAGTTCCTAGCAACTTTTGGAACTTTAAAAAAAATATTTAAAAATCTCTTAAATCTGAAAGCTTTTTCCGGAATTTCTCTTTGATTTAGTGCAGAGTTAACCACTCATTACATATCCGTCTTAAAAGTTTGAGAAAAAAATGTTCTTTAAGAACATAAGTGGGTGGAAGTTTTGATACAAAACATGACAAGAGAAAATTTTAAGCTTCTGTACATATGGCTACCTGGTGTGTTCTAACTTACTTAGGGTGCAACAAACTTACCTTTGGGGACTGGTGATGAAAATCATGGGCTTAAATCCATCAAACTGAGACATGAAAATTTAATATGAAAAACATACCACAACTATGAGAGTTGAATATTAATCAATAGAAAATCTGCAACGTCCCCCCTCCCCCAATGCTTGAAGAAAGTTACAACTTAGGTCTATTCAAAAATGAAAAGAAGAAGAAATGGCCTAAAAAAGTCATGTAATCTTTCAAGATCACGTGAATTAAAAAAAAATAGAGAAGAGTGCAGACATGCGCTGTAAACAAAAATTAACCAAGAGACTAGAAGCCTTTTATAATATCTGAACAAATAAAATAAACGACTTCTAGCTTATCCAGTTATTCAACAAAGTTCTTCACTCGTTAAGATTAAATTATGCTAAATTATAATTTCTCTGCAATCCTAAAGAGAAATTTGGAGAAAAAACATATAACACAGGCTTTATAGGAATTTTTCTATATTTGCAGTCAGGGTAACAAAAATTTTCTAAATGACTTGCAACAAACCCTACTCATTGAGTTGTCTGATACTTTACTTTTAAAAATGTCTTTCTATGTATAATACAAAAACTCTTGTCGGATCAACATGTATACAATTCTAGACTCTGCCTCCCTGCACATTCATTGTCGAATCTTAAATTCAAAAGGTTTAAAACAAATGCCCAAATCAAAAGGCACATGGCCAAATGAAAACACGGAGTATGTACAAATATGGCATAAAAGGCACAAAATAGTGACCTGCGTACAATTAAGTTGTTGTTATTTTCAGTTTGCAGTGACTAGATGGGCTTTGATTGTCAAAATACAGACACACAATAATTTTGACTTTAAATGACTTCATCAACATAAAAAAGCTCTAGAAAACCGACAGCCTTACATGAAAAGCTGAACACGAATACCATCATCAAAATTAAGTTCATGCAAGTTCCTAAAGCCTACAATATTATAAAGTCCATGAACTGAATAGTTCTCTTTTTCTTTACAACAAAGATTTGATGCAAAAAAAAAAATTGGATCTAGACCTTAGTGACACTGAAATTTTTTCTGCTTTTGAAAGTTACGTTGCACGGGGATCTATTTTTCATTACAGAAATTGAAAGTGCATCAAATATACAATTCCGAAAATGGATTTTTGTCAGTTCTATAGAGACTTATTGGTTGAGATGAGAGGCTGAAGAACACACTTAGAGTAATCCGCACCACAAAAACCATTCACTAAACTAAATAATTTTACTGCCTGCATAGATATAAGGAGCCATACCATACCCTCTACAATGTACATGGTGCACACGGTGCACAGTGAAAGATCAAATAATTTATGTCAAGAAGGTAATAATACTCATCGCAAAAAGTTTGTAAAAAAAATTTTCTTAAAGCTGAAGATTCTCTTCACAGATAAAACAGTTATAAATTTGTTAAAGCTTAAAACAATTTTTAAGACAACAAAAATGTAGATATTTACAAATACTAATAGTCACCAGTGCTTGACAAAAAAAATAGTACAATACAATTAAAAAATAATTTTTTTCTTAAAGTTAAAGCAATAGTTGGTCTTTGCTACAAGGCCATATGAGTTTTATAAATGGTGCAGTTTTCATAATACCAGGCAAAGTTTTCTTCTTCTGCTGCTATAATGTTGGCAGTTGCGCAAAATTTTGAAAAATGCAATTTTTTTTTCTGAGCTTTTCTAAAACGAATTTTCAGTTGGATTGCAATATTTCAGTTTTTACTGAGAATTTTTTTTAAAACTCAAAAGTAAAAAAGAATCTAGTTTTACTTGACTTTTCTTTTCCTATTAATATTTCTGACCTATATAAATCATAAAGACAGGTAGAGAGACATTTGAGTCATGATGTGTTTCCTTTCTTCATTAAAGCCTTAAGGGAATAATGCAGATTTAATAGATGCACACTGAATGTGTCACACTAAGGGGAATGTAGAAATACATTGGAATTGTGTTTAGGGAAAAAAAGGATACAAAACAAATAAGTAGACTGAACACAACCGTTGCTTTTTTTTTCTACTTGATATACTGAATGAATGTTCAAAATAAAGCCTGGGTTCCGTCTTAAGTTCCGAATAAATAATATATATTTATGTATATATACAAAGGAAAAAATAGTATAATGATTTCATATTGCATCTTCAGTTACAATTATTTTCACGGGACCAAACAGACATTTGGCAAATTTTATCTCTTTTTTTTTACATTAAAAACAATTCGGTATTGAAAATGAAAACAATTCTATAAAACATATTTTTATTAAATGGATATGCAATGAAGAATAATCTATTTCATAGAATCATAAAGTAAATACTACATGCTTGAGATCAGAAGTTTTGTCCATGGTTTTAAAAAATCAAATGTTTGTGCCAAAGTCCAACAACACCTGGAGTCGGTTTTGCCAACCTTTTTTTCGTCAATGTATAATTACGCTGATTACAGTCATCAATATACTTTTTTGTTTGGTGGTATTTACTAATTTCAGTACCAGAAAACTTTTACATGTCTAGCAAACTTGCCATTAGTTCCTTGTAGGGTTTAAGGATTTAGGTCATGAAGAAATGCTTTAATTTTTATTTTCGTTTCATCTTTTGGGTTGAAATACAATATTTTTTCCGCCTGATGTCAGGAATGCAAGCAGTTCGGGGGGGAAAATTATGTGCTGCTAAGCAAAATATGAATTATTCAATGATTGTCACACACTTCTCAAAACGATTGGAACACACACAATTTTCAGTTTTAAGAAACGATTACAAGAGAGAAGTTCTCTTTTCAATGTTTTTCCGTTCTGCCTAAAACAGACAAATGTAAGCCTCAAGTTTGAGGTCTATTCTTTTTTATGCTAAAAAACAATGGTTTAGTTAAATCATATGAAATTTTATAAAATCTCAGATCCTGCTAAAAATAGTGCTTTTTTCATCCCTGTGATTAAAACAGAGCAACCCATTTCGTAAAAGAAAACCATAAAAAAACTTATTTTGTACATTAAATACATGAATTGTTACATTGACTAGTTTTGAAGACTTTAAGAGAAATTTGGCATTAAATTGGCACGTAATTAAGATCGACTTAGTATAACTTTTCCTCCCAATGCTCATGTTATCCTCAGCCAAAGTGTTATCCATCCTTTCCAAATATTGGGGTACTGTGAGAAATCTTGAGTTTTCAGACTTACAACTAGGTATTTGAGTTTTAAGTCGCATTTGTTTTTTTTGTTGTTTTTTTTTTCACCTTTTCAATACATAAAGATGTTTCATTCTAATAACTTTATTAATTAAAGATTTCTCAGATTTATTTTGAGCGAATCTTATTGGTGTTCTTGAATCAAGAATCGAAATAACAACGCACATACACAAATGTTTGTCTTCTGGCAATTCACAAGACACAAAGACAATCAAGCAAAACAGCGGAGCCTCGTGATATGCTGTTCAACACAATTTTACATTCACAAAAGGACCGTGATATGTTACGTTCACACAAGGACCGTGATATGTTATCCAAAGTCCTTGTATGTCTACATTCACAAAATGGGTTATGAAACGTCATCCAAAGTTTTGTATGTCAGTTGGCCCTGCATCCAGAGACGTAATACTAGTATTTTTACGTACAGAAAGACTACAAGCAACACATCAAAGCTACTGCACTACTATCTTTGTTTCTCCATCTCCATTTGTTTAGCACCCATACCTACAGCACCGCAAATCTGTAATGTCTCTCAGTTGCTTTTGGCTTGCTTGGTTGAATGGAAAGATTTTTGCTCACAGTTTAAATCTTTGAGGATTGCCCTTGGATTTGAACTTGGCTTTAACTCTCACAGCTTGCTAACATCTGTGGCAGCTTGGCCTTCATGTCAAAGTAAGCTTGAAATCTTGTCAAAGAATATGCCTGCAAAAAGAAAAAAAAAAGGATTTTAGAATGATTGTATATAATAATAAAACAAGTGATCTTATTTTGCAGAATGTCTGGGTGTGCTTCTGTTTTCAATGGGTACCTTCAGTGTGATTTGGATCTTCCTGTGTAGTAAGCAAATCGCTTAGAGAGGCTAAGCAAGGATTATCGTCATCAACCTTTTTTTAAAGGAGCATAGTGGCGACTCGGTATAAGCTATGTTTCTCTAAGTGGCAAGGTGTGGGCGTCAAAGCATCTTTAAGTCAAAGGTTCGAATTATTTAACTCAACCTCACCTATAGCGCCTGCCACCGCCCAATTGGACCACACTATTGTGTACCTATATCGCCCGTCATCGCCCGATCTCCATTGCTTTCGTAGTGTACTTTTGGTAGCTTAGTAACCCCGGAAATCTCGCCCAAATCTCGCATAAAACTCTTCTTCTTTCAGAGGAGATCTTAAGCGTTATAAAATTAGGTTATTTTTATTTCACTTATGGTCGACAAACAAGCCAAAGCGGGTACGTTAAAGTTGACCGTTTTTCAGTACGATTTTGCACACATTTCTAGACCTAGATTCTAGGTTTAAATCTGCCTACGTCCGATATGGACGATGTTACCTTCTCTTTTTCTTTTGAAGCGTTATTTAAGTTATTTTCATTTCACTTTTGGTCCATAAATAAGCCGAAGTGGATCCGTTGAAGTTGAAATTTTTTTAGTACGATTTTGCACAGTTTTCTAGACCTAGATTCTAGATCTAGATCTACCTGCGTCCGATATGGACGATTTACCTCCCTTCTCTCAGGCACAGGGCTTGAACTGGGCTTGTGGCCTAGGGGGGATTGAGTTATAGGCAGATATTTCGGGCATTTCCACTTAAAGCCTAATTCTCTCCACTGCTAATTTCATACCTTTAAAATCTTTCAACGATTAGGCAATATTAGCAGCAACATGTAAAAACAAATGGAGTGTAGACAATACGCACCACGTAGTCAAAGTCAATACTGGAGGTCAGGGATTGTACAATAGCCCATACGCCCCACAGGAAGTGGGAATGCAGGGCTAGGGTGTTCGTCTCTCGGTAGAGAGACCACAGCTCTGCGTCCTTCATCTCATCAGAGACGCGGCCCTCACCCTCGGTCGCCTTCAGGTACGCTCTGAAGAAATGAAACTGCGGAGCAAAACACATGAGAAAAGAGATAAAGGGCAATACAGAAATGCCAGCCTCCAGAATATTCAAAGTGAAACAAGCGTGATTAACTTGTGTATTTTGAGTAAATGGTATGTAAATTTAAAAAAAAAGAAATTATGTAATGTTTTCAAACTGCCCAACACCAGAGACAGTTGGAGAAATGCAAGTGAAATAGGTGATATTGTTGGGATGGGGTAAGAGATAGAGTTTCCACTGGGCTATTTTGATTGGTAGTATAAAAATCTGGAGGATGTCAAAAATGTGTATTTCTCTGAGAGAGATTTATAATTTTTTAAATTTGTGTTGCGGTTCTCGCAATCAAACAGTAAAATAAACTGTAGGACAAGAGAGATAAATTTGAAGGTTAGGTTTTTACATGCTCGTGGCAAGTCCAAACGCATTACGTCCAATTTTTGCATAATATTCAATTTGAATATATCTACTGTTAAGTTAAATTATGTTTTACTTCAATATGTCAATTTTTTAATTTTAGTTCCATTACAGACATGGTAAGTAAAAAACAAACAATATTTCAATAAAAAGACATAACGATAAAAACGTAAGTTTTTGCCTAATGAATCAGCTTTTTTAATAATAATGTGCCTAATATATTACAGAATTTGTTCAGCCAAAATGAGTTGCACATCACCAAACAGTATTGGGAGGCATCAATATCTTGAGCAACGCAGATTTTACGCTTCCAAACAATCCTTATTGCATGAAATTACCAACATTTTGTGGAATGATAAAAGTAATTTTTTTTAAATACTTTCCTATTTTTTTTCTTAAAATACTGAGAAAAGGAGGTGCATGTATACAGACTATTAAAATTCCCTACTTATCCAACTTATTTGGACAAGCAAGTCAAATTTTTTCAAGTACGGCATATATTTTAGCTCTAAAAATAGTGACGAAACAAGAAAGCTGTCAGCTTTACGCCTTCCTCAGCCAAAAAAAAATGAAAACGTGTAAGACACTTACGACTCCTGTTCAATTTATTTGGTTGAGTAGCAAGACACATTCAGATAGAGCGATCTTGAGAGACTAATTTCCGATTGGTTCAGTTTACATTCTCTCATGTACATGCGAAATAAAGACAAGAAAAAAATTGAACTTCTGAACCACCTTTGTCAATCTGTGAAACACTTTTTGTACCAAAATACGCAGCAAAAAAAAAATTAAAATTCAAAGCAAGTTTTATGTGACTCTAAACATCAACCACATCATCAGAAAAAAAAGACCAACATGATCCACCGACCTGCTCCTCTCGGCTTGGATAATGTTTAAAGTTGTGCTCAAATCCTGGTTTACCGGTGCTTGAGTAGTCAAACATCCATTCGTTGAAATGATTGCCAAGGTCAAAACCCCTAAAAAATGAAAAATGTATCACCATAACTACATGAAACATCTAATTATGAGACAGAGTTCCAATCTTCTAAAAAAAATTGCCAAAAAAAAAAATAATGCAGATTTTGTAAAACTAAAGAGGAAAAAATTATTTTGTTATTAGTTCAAAAGAGTATTTGAATGCAGTAGTTTTCATACCTTAAGATTTTGATGACTTAGAACATAATACTTTTCTGAGTTTTCTTATGTTACATAATTATTTTTTTTAATTATCACAAATCTATATAGGAATGAAATAAAAACATCACAAACAGTGAAAAAAAAAGGTTCAAATATTTTGTTTTGTTAGTTGTTTTCAATTTTCAAGATTGATATTTGCATGTAGGTTGTATGACCCCTACACATTTTAGTCTTAACAAATCCTGGTATTACCAGATTGATTTCTAGACTAAACTTTAAAAGAAACTCTTTCGGGACATAAAATCATGTTTTTAGCTGTGTATTTGGATTAAACTACAAGGGGTATACAAAAAGCCTACCTCCAGTATCTTGTCTATAAACTGACCTGAAGTTATAGTGTGCGTACTCCCAGTCAATTATCGTAATCTTTGCAGGTACTGTGTCAGAGGACTGGTCAGCAAATAGCACATTACCTGTGGAAGGCAATACATAAAAATGTTAGTTTAGCTAGAAATCTTATTCACAATTTTTACAGAACATGGCAGAGCTTTAAAATGAAAAGTTGGGACAAGCGGGAGCATTTTTTAGCCTTAAAAAAAAAGAAAGCTCAAATGGAATTTAGCTTCATGGGAATCAATGCCTTGCATGTACGTGGAATGGTAGACAGTTGGCTTCAAGATTAATAATACAGATAATAGAAGTTTTGGAATTTTGGAATACGCTGGTAAAAATTTTCAACCAAGAAATGCAACAGGCTGGTTGAGAGCATAAATTTTCAAAATATCTCCCCTTGATAAGAGAATTGAAATAGGAAAAATTGGGTATTTTAGGAGCATAGGTGTTAACTTTTTGTCTTTATTTTATTTTTTTTTAAATTTATACCATCTCTTGTAAAGGACAAAATGACACATTAGATGAAGTTTTTGCTTATCCTGTCTCATTCTCTTTAAAAATTTCAAAATCCAGAAAAAAAACTTATGGGTCGAGATTCCACATGAAGAGACATTGCATGTAAGACTACTGTTTAGAAGGTTTTAACAGATCTCTTGTAAAAGAATATATGCATTAAGTCTAGTTGCCATACTTACATTGAGTAATCATCTTGCACAGTAAGCGCAGTATTAATTGGTTATTGAAAAGCTCACACAATAAGAGTTTTAGTAGCAAGAAACAGAAGCTGTTATAATAAGTGTCAAAATAGCCATATTAGCCACAGCAGTTCATCGCCTGAGAACTGCTTTACTCCATCTCCAATTTTGGTAAAATCAGCCATAAAATGCCCAATAGGAAAATCTTAGTGTATTTTTACAGTTAACAAAAGAAATAAGAGAAATTCAGCCTCTCTGCAGAGATATAATTATATTTAAAGCACATTTTTATAACTGAATAAAGGTAGATTTAAATTTTGAAACACAATTTTCTCAAAAGTACAAAAACTGGGGATGAATTCTGAGGCGACGAGTTAAGAATGTTCTGAAACGATAATGTTTGATATTTTAGTTGCACACAAAGCAATGGATCTATTCATTCTCAAAACATCATAAAAATTTTTCTTTCCATTTTTTTTGTTTCTGAGACCTTTGGCAAAGTCGTAGAAATTAAAGGTCATTCTAAAAATCTAAGTAGCTTGTAAACAGTAACGTGAGAGGAAATACAAACACAATGCATCAGAAATCGCAAGTGTTGAACATTGACAACATTGAGAGTTTCTTTCGACACTGCCGGGTGTAAAACCTGCAGTGTCAGTCGGTGAGATAATTACCTCCTTGTAAATCGTTGTGACAAAAAACAACAGGACAATTAAGGTTGCTTGCCGTTCTCCTGGTGAATAAACAATAAGCAGATTGTACCATGTTTATACCTCATCTCATAGGGAGGAGCTGTGTGTGTGGGGGGGGGGGGGGGGGGGAGGGGGTTAACTTTGCACTAGGATCTAAATATTTTTTATTGGCCTGTTTATAGAGATGTAAAATCAGGAATTCAATTCCTCACATAGACATTTACTGCCAGTGGTCTAACTGAAGATATTCATCTAATAAAGCAAATAATAAATCACTGGTAGTGAACCCACAAGGTACTACATTGCTCGGGACAAACAAAAAGCAGCACATGCAGTGTAAACGATGTGAGAGATACTGCATTTCGTTTGTCCACATCGGTACAAATGTGCTGGTTTGTTACGGTTATGTATCTTTTTAGTATTCTGTTTATTGAGAGAGAGACAGAGAGACAGAGACAGACAGACAGCCAGACAGAGACAGAGGTAAATGAATTCTATATATTTTATATAAAAAAAACTTTAGCTGGGCATTGCATCTGATATAAAACAAATGCAATAGACACAAGCTGTGTAACAGTTATTCTACTTTCGATAATCGATAAAGAATAGTATTTACTGCATACACACAACCAGAAAATTTCCAAAACATGATTGAAAAACGGGAAAAGCCACAAAAACTGGAAATGTGGCATCCTTGAATATAGTATATACCAAAACAAAAACGTATTTATGTCAATGTGAACTGCCTTTTTCAAGAATTAAAGCAACGTTTAAGTCAGGTGCCTCTCTTGACATTGAGTAGAATGCCTAATCTCAAGTACATGTTAATATGAATGTCATTCTGTTATAAGCCTTTGTACTGTAAAACCAAACTCTTTGTTAATGCTCTCAAGTTCAAGCTTTTTGTACTGTAAAAACAAAACTCTTTGTTCGTTCTTAAGTTCAAACAATTCCAACCAACCTAGATAATGAAATAAACTTTGGCTCTCCCATTTATCTCATCAGCCATTTAAGCAAGAAACCCGACTGATAATGCAACTAACTCAGTCAGTATTTTTAATTGACAGTGGTAGTCAGTTCCAAAGTCCACAGGCTCAAACCTGGCCTAAGTGCATGGTAATGATTTGGACCAGTATCCCATAGAGTAAACAACAGCGTCACAGAGGGAAGAGATGGACAGAAGGATGAGGGAGAGAGGGATAAGAGAGAGAGGAAAGAAGAACAGATATCGAGCGTGACAAAATAGATTGAGACAAAGGGAGAGAAGACAGAGAAAGAGAAAGTTAAGACAGAGTGAGGAAGAGAAGAAAATAGGTAGGAAAGTCAAGAGGAAAAAAGGAGAAATATTAGGCGAGAAATCAATAGAAGGGAAGGGAGAGGAGAATATGGAAAGAATGAATTAGAAAGTAAAGAGAGAGGGAATAGGAGAAAGAGCAAAGAGGGAAAGAACAGAGGGGGGTTGGATAGAAAAGAGAGAGAGGGAGAGAGTTGGTGAGAGAGGAGTGAGGGAATGAAGGGACAAAGTGAGTGAGAGGGAGGCAAAGAGAGAGGAGAGACTGCAAGTGAGAGAGAGAATATGGGTAAAAAGTATTAAACTATAGAGAAAAATGGAGAGAAGTGAGAAAAAGAGGCAGAGAGAGGCATAGACAAACAGGAGCCGAAGCAAAGCAGAGAGTCAGGAGCATCTAGAAAACACAGAGATCTTGACTAGATATCTCAAGTAAGGTGGTTGTTAAAATCATCATATAGAAGTGAACTCTACAGTAAGAACCTCATATCACATTGTGTTTCAACCCTAAATAACACATATTTAAAGGTAAGACATGTAATTTAGGAGAGAAAGAAAGGAGAAAATGAGCTGAGCATTGAACAGCACATAATAAAAAATGTCATAGGCACAAGTTGTGCAATAATTATTTTGGTTACCATAATAAATAAATAATAGTAATTACACACCACTGGACAATTTCTGAAAGGAGGAAAAATGTAAAAGCCGAAAGAAAATGCAGATTTGGCATCCATGTAACTTTTATATTATAGCCTTTAGTTCAATGTGGCAAAAACCACAGCGGAAGACCGAGAACAATGCTCCCAACAGTCCTAGTTAGAGATCTCACACTGTACTGGCCATAGAATCAGACTCCATTCAACTAATGAACTGGATAAGATCTAGGCCCTTGCACAAGATCGAAAGCAATGATAAGAACTGACGGCAATGATTGAGAGAGCCGTGGAAGCATTGCAGGCAGAAAACTGGGATGTGCTACGGCCATAAAGTAAAGTAAGGAAGTTACTATATAAAGGAGTGGGAACTAAGTGACTATTATTTGGGTCAGAGTATCTAGATGACTGGCTGCTAAATTCAGTAATTTTTTATTATTATTACCAG
>BMAT01001578.1:65168-78965 GCA_019649035.1 Elysia marginata | reverse complement strand
TGTTTTCTTTTTTCTTTTTAAATCCTGAGAACCTGAGTGAACTCATAAATTTGAACAAGATTGATTTCATGAACAATGGCAATTCAGTGCCCCCCTAAACAACATATTGTGTATTAGTTGATGTAGGCAAGAACACAGTGCCATTATTTTAATTTTCATTTTTAGAATCTTTTACTAGCATCCGTGTTGTACCCCTTTGTTCCTTTGAATCATCATTTGATGACAGCGATTTGATGAAAGCAGTTAATGCTGAACCAATACTTGTATTATAAGTTAGCAATCCAATCATACCGGTCTTGCAGGTTCTAAGGCAAAATATGTGGGCTGGAGCAAGAGAAAATAATAAGTTTTAAGCAAGTTTACTTTGAACCCATTTAGATTTCAACCCTAGGTTTGCTTGCTGTTTTTTCAATCTGAGATAGGATACCTTAGTAAGAAGTGACTGTTTAATATGCCATTTGATTGTGTCAATTAGTTTCAACCAAATAGGGAAAAATAGAAGATTGTTTTCTTTTTGGACTGTTTAATATGCCATTTGATAGTGTCAATTAGTTTCAACCAAATAGGGAAAAATAGATGTTTTCTTTTTGTCTATTGCAAAATAAGATGGCACTCGGGTCGGAATATACATATATAAATAACTTAATTTTAATTTGACTTGAGAAATTAACTTGAGCAAATGCCGTTCAAAATTAGAATCATTCCTCGTTTTCTCCATACTTTGTTTGGAGTTTCAGAAAAATGTATTGTTCGTTCTATCAAGGCCTTGTATTAGGAAAATTGGGAAATTCAACTCATTTACATGGATTGCGAGACATATTGGCTTTCCCATGGCAGACCTACATGATTAAATTGTTTAATTGAAGCAGACATCTCTACAAATGAAGGGTTGTATGAGTAAATGCGTTAAATAAGCTGTTTTCAAAAAGCTGAGAAAAACAGAGCAAAGACTGGCAATTTTTCCTTATTTGTCTTAGTATTTTTGTTTCAGAAAATTTTGCGCTTACAACTAAGATACGAGCAGGTGTGAAAATTAATGTCTCCTAATGAAAAAAGAATTTGAAAGTAAGTTGATTTCATATTAAATCCCAAAATTAAGTAAAAAAGGGATATAATGCATTTAGTCATGAAACCCTTCAAATCTATACGCATGTCTTAAATTCCTGATGAATTAGTTGGAGGTCGCAATTTCCAGCTTCAAAGTGTTGCTTCTGTATGAGATTTTTCTAAGCTTCCAAGCTTAAAAAATTTCATGAAGTTATCAATTTTTTTGGAAAGATGTTAAAACATCTGTGGATTTAATTTATTGAGAAAAAGAAGAAAAAATAGACTTTCAGGTGGCATTTTCTCAGAAAAAGAATTTCCAACTTCCGACTAGTTTATCATGGACGAGAGACATGTTTTATTAGTCGTGTTTGTCTCGCTTAATTTTAATGTGATTTTTTGTCGAAAAGACTGTTCAAGTGTATACAAATCTATGCAATCTACAGGTAGAAAAACAACTGTGTATTATATATTATACATGAATTGGTCACCTGCTGAAAAATGTTGGACTGTTAAGAGTGTGTTCAAATACCTAGTAGATATTAGTTCTAGGCTTTTTTTTCTTTCATGTGTTTTAAAGTAATGCTGTTGATGTATTTTTTTGAAAGAGATAAAAATTTTTTTTTATTTATGTTTTGATGAATTTTATTACAGTCCACCTCTAATATTTCCTTGTAAAAGCCCATTTAAGAATAGATTTTAACTTTGAGGTACCTAAACATTAAATATTCAGTGTTCATTACAACAACACAAGGATACAATCAGTTGTCAGTATGCTGTGTCAATAGACAATAAAATCAGTAATCTGAACATACTTCAATTCAAAACAAGCAAGTACCAGCTTTGAATTATAATTTAGATGGTCTTGACTATATCTGCTAATCACATGTATAAAATCAGTCTGAGGAAATTTTTGGTAGGAGCGACATTTTTTTTTAAATTATGGGATCTCAGCGCAGGTATTTTTGAGTTTTAAACAAGCATAAATACAGTGGAATGCTGATAAAGTCAACACCTTGGGTTGACTGAAACTAAAGCAAGAGTTGACTTTAACTTTTATAAATATATAAAAAAATACAAAATGGGACTGCGAAATACTGCTGACTGCAAGCAAGAGTTTCCCTTAAAGGTGTTGACTTTAAGTGGATTCCACTTAATTGTATTTGTAGAAGGCTTTTTGTTTTATTCAGTTTATTTTACTCCCAGCAACTTCTTTTTACTTCACGACGCTAGTTGCCGTTGTGACAAAGCTAATTTTGACATCTTTTTTTTTTAAAATACTCTGCACAGTTTTGCATTTCTTCTATATTTGCAATACAAGATTCAAATGTATATTTTAACCATGAAAAAGTTAAGTTTGGTAAGATTTTGAAAAATAATTAAAAGTTGTATTTTTTTTTATTTAATAATCCGGAAAAAAAAAAAGCTGGGTCACAGGTCGGGCCTTAAGTCTCCCTCTGCAACATTTAATATTAAGATCAAATGGAGTGTACAAGCTGACATTTTTGTATGAATACATGTATTATTCAGCTTTTGTTTTTGTTGCTGTTGTTTTTTGTGGTCTCCTGGTTTTGTTGAATGGCATGTTGCGCCAACGCGATTGACTCATATGTCGCAAATAGGGCTTGTAAAAGGAGAGACAATTGATTGAAATTCTCTTTTATTTATACAATTGCTGGATATGTAAATTTGATATGATTCACCATATTGCGAATCTCAACTCTACAATATAAGCTCAATAAAATATTTGGTATTTTATGTGTGTGTGTGTGCCTTCTTTGATCATAAAGGTTAATTAAGCTGCTATATAAACACAATATCTTAAGAGGGTTGCTTTTTTCTTTTGAGGCCTGTATGTCAATGAAAGAAAGGGAAAGAATAACATAAAATATAAAATGAGGTACTGTTATGTGAACCTCAAAGAGTTTACATTACAGTCCCCAAACTGCCATATTTATCTTGTTCCAGGGCTTACGACACAGCTTCAGCACTTGGCATTAGCCTTTGAAAATAATTAACGGGCTGCTTTTTTTTTTCCTTTTTCAAGTGTCTCCATTTCACTCCTCAAAGTGAATACATGTTTTTTCTTTTGAAAAATCTCAGGCATAGGTAATAGTTAATGTAATTGTTTGGTGGTTTTTTTTTGGTTTTTTTTTTTTATTTTAAATTTTTAGTCCTTCTGTTATTAGTTTCATAAAAAGTCTTCAAGTATTTTTTTATTAAGTTAAAAAATTCAATAAGTTTATTGACAGTGAAAAAGCCTTTCAGGTTTTGCAGCAAGCTGCATTGGACTGCATGTTTAAGTTGAGAATTTTAAACGAAATGGGTTTTTTTTTTGTTTTTTTTCTTTCGTTATTGTTGGGGGGTTTTTTGGGGGGAGACGGGGGCGCAAGGTTGTTACTTTTTTTAATGTGACATAAAGTTTATGTTTTTTAAAACATTGCTGAAGTATGAAATTAAATTAAGAATCAGTAGGCCTATATATCAAATGATCATTTCTTTAAGTTGCATTGGACTGCCTGTTGAGAGATGTGGACTGATAATGATGCGCAAGTCTTAGAACTGAACGAAGAATTAGACAGTGGTCTTATATTAAATTTGTAGGTTTAACTTGCCGTTTAATGTACTTCTTTGATTTCAACATACTGTTTTATCCCATCATTTTTTTAGTTGTTCAGTTTTCACACGGTTTTCATCTATTTAAGTTTTAATAACGTTACTTTTGTCTTGCAGTCATCGTAAATTATTCAAATGTCAGAAATGTTAATTCAAGAAAACTCTTTTTCAAAGAATATTTGTCTTGCAACCTATTGAAATAGGAAGGTTGTAATGTAATATGTTGGTATCAAGGAAAAGCTTATTTCCTCTACTTTCGAATACAACAAACAGAAAAGCTCTATCATGGGTCTGTGTGAAGTTATAGCTGTTTGAAGGTTAGGACAGGGGAGAAAATTGTGAAATTTCAGAAAGGGGAGAAAATTGTGTTTAAAGTTTAGACAACTCCATAGGTGCAAAGTCTTTTGCAACCATACCAATGAAATTAAACACATAAATCATGAAATTTCAACATGAACCAGGAGTGAAATATGTTTAGAAAAGGTTTGAGAATCAATATTTAAAATGAAAAAAAATATTTGAATCCTGAACACCTACCAGAGTTTGAAAGCCTCTACCTCAAAACTAGGTCATGCAACTTAAACTTATTTGGATAGAATGCGAGACATTTATTCCTTTTTATTTTTTTCTATATATATTTTGAATCAAAAGAAGCTGTAATGAAGTATTTCCACAAAAATTTTGGATAATTTCATGCAATTTTAAGGTTATAAAGTCTGGATCTATGGATTGTCTGAAATAACACTGCCTTGTATCGTGGAAATTGTGACATCCTACTCATTCACAATGGTTGCAAGACAAAAATGTCGATATATGTGGTCTTTTTGATTTTCTTCTTTTTTTCTGAGAATTATTGATGTTTCATCATAAAAAAAACTTATCATTTATCAATGCTACCCATTTCATGTGTGCAAAAGGCCAGAGTCAAGCCATTTGAGCCCTCTTTTTCTTTGAGAAAAAAAAAATGTTAAAACTCCTATAATTTTAGTACATGAACCATGTAACCCTAACCCCCGAACTTTGTTTTGAGCACTCTTAGATGGCAGTTTTCAAAGCCAAAATGCCAACGGTGGCCAATGTGTTCTGACTTGTTTGATTGCACAATGAGTAAACAAAAATAGAGACTGGAACAGCACTGTGTTCTTACAGTTACAGCTGTCAAACCCATATAGACTGAGATCTGATTCTCCATTGTAAACAGAATGTTAAGACTGATATATATCAAATAGGAAATTGCAACTGCACTATGAAATTTTTTGCCATATTTTTGTATTAATTTATAGCAAAGTCATTGTCACAACAACAACAGCATATGACTCCCACCCCAAAATAAAACAAAAAATTTGAACAAAGAAAAGAAAGCTTTTGTCGGTAGGGTAGAGCTTTATGTCTACATGGATTTTTTTGTAAAATACACTACAACTGAGTGAATTTCGGGTCTACCATTGCTGTAGCTGGCAAAGTTTTTCTTTTATACCCAAAAAAAGGCCTTAGGTTAGCTAATGAGGAGTGGGCTTTGGGGTTGTTTCATGAACTTTAAAAAATTCTTAAACACTGGTTACCCTTTGGAAATTGTGAGTTTTTAGACGTACATTCAGCACTAGAGTTATAATTCGAATAAACTACGGCATCCACAGAAGAGTTTGCTGTTGAGCCCACCTTTTGAATTCTACACTCAAGAAATGTTAGTTCTTAAATTGCCCCATATCAAACATGCAATGAAACAAATACACAAATCTCAATACCCCACCCAGGTTTTTCCTGGCTTTGTTTGGCTAGCAGCTTTGTTTCGCTTCGAAGATAACTATTTCAAGTGTTTATTATTCTATCACTCAGTCTGTTTTAAGACTTGTACAGCGTTTGTAAAAACTGCTTCCGTTTATGTTTGGCATTCATTTAGGTTCAAGACCCTTTCTTGAGTGCAATATTGTTTGTTTTTGCTGACTCTTGTAGCATCTTAGTGAGACCGTACGTGCAGGCATAATATCATACGGCATAGGAAACGTTCAAATATTAAGTCGTTCAGTAGTTTCCTGCTTACAGTAAACAGAAATTTTGAACGAGAAGCAAATTGGCTTTCTCAATGGTTTAAACACCATGAAGCACAAAATTAGCTCACACAGAGAGATTAGGTGATGCATGCATTTTGATTTTTTTTTAAACTGAATCATGATGAGGTTTAAAATGGAATATTGAACTTTTCTAAGCTGAGCCCAACATACTGCAATTTTGGTTTCTTGTCATTTTTCCATTATTATTATTGTTATAGTTAAGGATATTAGGATGCATGATTCAGATGCTTCATAACATTTCCATGTTCAGATTCACGTCATCATTTGCTACCTCAAGGCACAATATGAAAACCCGTCACAGTGACTTTTTTTGATTTTGAAAAGAGAACTTCCAGTCTACTGCTAAAATGCTACTCGTTTTGTCATAATGCACATTTCAAAACCGACTTGTATTGTCTCACTATCATATCACGATTGATTGTTTAGCAATCGATTGCAAAATCAGTTGTAGCAAATGCGGAAAAGTTGTCTCATCTATCCTAATGAAATTATTAAAATCTTACGGGTATGCCTTAATCGCTTCCAAAAGATTTACATGTGATAATGCGTATCTCTTAAAAACTAAAACCCATTTTTATGTCCCATACTATCTTTTTCTTGTCTATCAACTATTTACACATTAACTTGATCAATCTGGACTTTCCGTAGACTTTGTAAGCTAAGCATACGACAGTTTTTGAGCAAGTATTAGCGGGGCTGGTTGGACTCATGCAATTGAAATACGTATAGTCCCTTGGTAAAAATGAGGTTTTCTTTTACATAAGATTTGCTAACTGTGTACATGTATCACAAAATGCTATCAAACCCATTTGAATGTATAATTGAGCCTTTAGACAGTGTATATTGTAAGAAGATTTTACTGTAAATAAAGCTAAAGCTATCTAGACAGATTTCACCCACCCTAGAAATGCCAAGTTTCTCGTATCATCTTGCACAGGAAAAATTCTACAACTAAAATACTAAGGCTGAAAGTCATCAGAAATCGGATTTCCCTGGTCCCCTGCATTCTTGAGGAAATGTAGGTCGGGCATTGCCTTTGAATACTTTGATAAAGTTAGGTAAGCTTAATAAAACTTTGTTACTGTTTGACGATGTATTTTTTTTCCTCACGTACTGTTCTTTGATTTTGTATGTACATAAAATGTATAATATAATGTATTTTGGTGTGTTAATGTACGCTGTCCAACACAATTTTACCACTGAAATAAACAAAGAAACCTTATACTATCTCATCTTTTTTATTTGTTTTTTTTTTAAACCTGTACTTTCTCCATGGTCTTTTCCGTAAGGTGTGAATCTCCAGTTACTCTATTTCTTTATTATTTCAGGGTTCTTTCTGGGAACTCATTATGATATTTGACGGATGACTTGTATTTATCCTCAATATTATTCTATTAATGCCATCTGCAAATTGACCAGTTTTTGGATTAGAATTGATTTACCATGTTTTCTCAACTCATTTGTTAAACTTTTTATTATTGAACCTGAATATTAAAACATCATACCTCAGACGTCATGGTGCAAAGACGCTCATATGTTTTTGAGATTACAAGAAAAAAGAGCATATTTAATTTGATGTGCTTCGGCTTCGGTCTAATGGTAGAAACTGGGCCCTGAGATCAGGAGGCCTGGAGTTCAAACCCTGTTTGATAGGCCTTTGATTTGTCCTTGGAAAAGCCTTCTTCGCACATATCTCCTTTTCTCACTCAAGCGTAAAGAGAGTACCCAAGTATAAGCAGTGAAAGGTTTAGTTAATTTGCAACAGTGATGCTCTGTGGGTTCAGAAGGTAATTCAAATGGTAATGGATTGTGGAACCTATGTAAAGAGTTTGAGAACATTTTAGTAGATCAGACTCTTTTTGTATTTATCTAAAAATGGGCCATTTCACTTCCTCTAAAATGAAGGAGGTCGATGCAAGAAAAATAAATTATGAATAATTATTTCTTTCGTATAAGTGTCTGCAGCATTTAAGCTCTTTCCTACGTGTATCTGATGATTTTGGCAATTTACTGTAAATTTATGCATTTTTCTTTTATGTATAAACAGTAAGTTCTCGGTCATAATTACAATGTTCTTTGTTTGCTTTCTACGTCTTTCCTATTAGTTGCTGCTTTTAAAAATTAATGCTCCCTTTACAAGTGCATATTGCTTTTTCCTTGCAAGGGGACTTGTGATATTATTGTTGAAATACAAAATGTCCTGTGAAATGTTGTAAATTATAATAGAAAGACAATTTTAATAAAATAAAGTCTGTACATAATATTTTCCCTAAAAACGAATTTGGTTTTAGTATGATTATTTCGACTACAATGACCATGCAATCATAATTAGTTGTGTATTTTTTTTTTCAAGAAATAAAAAATCTTGATTTTATTTTTGCGATTGATTACCTTGCAATTATCAAACACTGCTGTTTAGATCTTTTTCTAACACAAACGAGTTCTTATGTTATTTTGATTACACGTTATTGTTTTACCCTTCGAAATGTTGGCCGGCCGATTAAATCAGCTTATTAACGGGAATTTCTTTTTTTTATTGTGTGTGCACTAAAGCTAAGGGAAAATATGACGCAAATGTTAATATGTGACACTTCTAGGGTTAAAGAAACGCCTTGACACACACAAAAAAAGCAGTAGCATCCTTGCTTGTATAACTATTGAGTGTCGTCCAGCTGAATGGGCGGTAGCAGTTTTGTATTTCCATTTGGTAAATCAACAAAAAACATAATTACAATGTTTATGATTTCACTATGGTTACAGTGCCCATTGACCTGACTTTAAGTTTGGGAGCTGAGGATCCAAAAGGGTAAGCAAAGTTAACCTTTTCCCATCACACCGCATCCGTTCGATGCGGCGTCCGCCTATTCCGCCCGTACACACCGCATCTCGTTGATGATTGACCTAGATTTACCATTAGAGCCAAGCCGCATCGGCCTGATGATCCCATAGTTTCACTTGTCTCTGCAATTTTTTTCATCTCGAAATTACAAATTAAAGATATTATTATGTTTTTCAAATTGTAGACCACAAAATTACCTTTCCAACAATACCAAACACATAGCAATAAAATAATTCTGTGAAATTTAGTGATTTTTTAAAAAATGCCTAAAAAACATGCATACGCAGGGAATTGCCAGCCAGGCAGCCTAACGCACACAGGGAATAATAGAAGCTAAGAGCGTGCGATGGGAAAAGGTTAACTGTAATGCGAAGGCATAATTATGCTGTGTATGAAAAGACCTGGGAGCCATCTTTGCTGATAAATTAATTTTGTTTTGATTTTTTTTAGACTTCTTTGTTCTTGTAGGTACTAAGAAATATTTGAAGGGGTGGTTTGTTTTGATTTTTTAGCTTTGTTCTTTTAGGTACTAAGAAATATTTGAAGGGGTGTGTAAACATAATTATATCTGATTTTTTTTTTTCAGTTCAAATTTTATCATTGCAGGTGTTTAGAAAGCTAAATGAATCATGGATTGAGATGATTCTCTAGACCTTCACACAAATTTAATTTTTTTTGTTTTTTTTTTTTTTTGAGACAAGAAATTTGTTGGGTTTTTTTTTCTAATTAAATTTACTTTTGCACTTTTTGCAGTGGCGTTTTATTTTCACATGTAAGATCATTGCTTGTTTAACTTTAAACATTCAGCCACTATATGCCCAGAAAATATTGATGTACTTTGTCTCTTTATTTTAAAATAATTTATTAACGAAGTGGATGCGGTCTCATTTTTTTTAACCTTATGTATAGTATCGTATAAAAATATAAAACCATTTTTATCATCATGAAGAAAAACAGATTATATCAAATGCTGCAAAAATTATTTTGTTTTTCTTTTCTTTTTCCTTGTGCCACAATATTTAAAAAATTACTTTGTAAAAAATTAGCAATTTAGTGTTTCCAGAAGGTCTAGGCCTAACTAGTTTTGAAGTTAAGCTGTCGTTCAATTCGACTAGACTTTTTGAAAAAGTTGTTCAATAGTTTTATAGCAAAAGAAATATGAACATGCATCGAAAAAGCTAAACTTTTGTTTAACAATGCCTTGCTATGGTAACTAAGTCAGCAGTACAAAAAGGCTTTAAAACACTTGTAATTTCATTTCAAAATGTTTTGCAACCAGTGCAAATGAGTCTTAATTGGAAGGCAGCCAGATATTGGTATCACAGAAAAGCTTATGTCCTCTACTTTCAAATACAACAAACAGGAAAGCTCTCTCAAGTTTCTGTATAAAGCTATAGAAGTTTGAGGTCGGCAGGGTTAGGACTTGTGAAATTTCAGAAAGGGGAGAAAAAAGCTTTTAAAAGTTGAGACGACTATAAAGATACTGAGGCCTCAGCAACCATACCAATTAAAATTTAGCACCTAAAAATGAAATTTCAACATCAATTAGGTTTGGGAACTATTTATAAATGGTTTTAGCATCAATTTCCTAAAATATGAAATAAAATAGTTTTGACTTTTGAACACCCAATTAACTTCTATATCTCCAAACTAAGCCTTTCCACTTAAAGACCTGTTTGGACAGAATGCGAGACACATTCTCTACTTTCAAATACAACAAGTAGAAGAGCTCAATCATGCTTCTGTGTAAAGTTTTAGAAGTTGGCAGGGATAGGACTTGTGACATTTTAGAAAGGGGAGTAAACAGCAATTAAAGTTTAGACGACTATAAAAAATAATGAGGCCTTTCCAAATCAAGCCAGTTAAAATTTAACTTCTAAAAAATTATATTTGAATATCAATTAGGTGTGAAAACTGTTTGAAAATGGTTTTAGTGTCAATATCTAAAATTTTAAACAATTGACTTCTCAACACCCACTAAAATTTAAAAGCCTTGATCTCCAAACTAAGCCTTTTAACTTATGACTCATTTGCACAGAATACGAGACAAATATGAAACTAAAATAAATGCAGAATTTTATTTGGAGAGTAATGTGTGGCAGATTTAAATGTAGGTTTGAATCAAGGTTTGCAAAATAAACAAAAAAAATCTTTTGTTTGAGATGAAACAAAATAGTGCTATCATCATAAACCTTCAGTTTTTAACTTTTTTTATATAATAGAAATGCAAATTTTCAGAAATCACATTGTCAAAATTTGAAAAAAATATATATTCAAATATGTTGGTTCTTTTTTCAAATAATTTAATTTGAAAAAAAAAATTCAAATGCTTCCCCAGCTTATTATGATAGTACCATAACACTGTGGTGTACTGAGAGTTCCGACAAGCTTTAAAATTTTTGAGAGCTGGAATTTCCTTGTTCAAAATTTTAAATGCTTAAGGATGATGCCATTTCAAAATTCCATCTACTCATGTGAACTGGTCACAAGACGAAGCTCTTGAGCGATATTACATTTCCATTTTGTTTAGTCTGGTAATATTATTAAATGACAACTTTTAAAACAAAACAGACATAAACAAAGAAGCATCAAATGCAAGTTATTTTATTACAATATTCATTTATAAAGCATATATAATGAATGTAAACTAAATTCACCAAAACTAAAGAAAATTAATAAATAAAAATTACAATGACGTTTTACAAATAAACAAACAAAAAAAAGATATTGAGCCAGAAAAAAAACATGCTAAAAAAAATCTTGTGCATGTTTCTTACAGACTTGAGATGGGGCAAGAAAGCATATTATAATTATTCTCTTTAGTACTAAAGACAAAACCAACCCTTTTGTCTCACATTTTCAGGTGACTGTATCTGGATTAAAATGGGAATGGGATAAAATTAAGAGCGCAAATTAGCGTTCCTGTTCGCTCTCTGCCTCTTTAAATCAAGAGCTTGCAAACAAGAAATGTAATTTTGTGCTATATTCTCATTCCCAATTCTTCATCTTTTTCTTCATTTTTTTTTGTTTGTTTCCGCAGTCTGATATTCAATTCCACAAAATTACAAAGAAAATATTTTAAGATATGAATTTCATAGACCGCTGTGGAATATGAATTGTCTATACAGAATAAATCTTTTTTTTTTTTAGTCAAGAGTTTGTGACAGAACCATCGCGTTTTTTTCTTTATATCTTGAAAAAGATAAGAATCTGCCTTTGACTTTAGGGAACAAAAAGCTTTTGAGGGCCGGAAGCTAACCATAACAAACTAAATATGGTCTGCAGATGTTGAATTCATCTTCAAGATTCAAGTATAGTAAATAAGGAAAAATGGAGATGTTGACAAAAACAGACTTTTCAATATTGTGTAAATAAAGCCCGACACCAAAACAATCTAAGATCTCTGAGACAACCAAGGCATACAAAATTGTATGTCATGAAAACTATAACAGCGTAAAGATTGCAATAGTTTTGCCATATTCACTGTATATACTATATTTGCTTTTTAAAAAATTATGTGTGGTTACACAGGAAAAATCCTTCAAATAGGTCAAGATAAACAATTTCAGGTAAGCAGTTTTAGATTCTACAAACATTTCTGAGGTTTAAGCACTTTATTTGAGGGAATCTATCTTATTTACATCAAAAGTTGTGGTGTTTGAAAGTTGCCTGACTGAGGAAGAAACATTGTATTGAGAAAATGGTTTACAAATGGCTCTAGTTCAAAACAAGTCTTGTTTACAACCTATGAGTTTTCCTGTGCACACACACACACATACAGGTTTTGGAACAATTTGCCTATACAACATTAAAAAAAAAATATAAAGCACATAAAAAGAATTTAAAAGACACAATCACTTTAACCAATAATACGTTCATAACTTTAACACATTTTTTTTTTCAGAATTGACATCAAAGCTGGTAAAAACTATAAAGCAATAAAGCATAAATTTAGAGTTTGGGATGAATGCATACATAGGCAACAAAGAGCACAGGAAATTTTTTTTTTTTTGAAGATCAATGCAAATGAAAAGCTTTTGAGTTTTTTCAATGTTAACTCTATAACAATGGCCGGACGTTGACAGCGTCCGGTGCACCATTTTATATCCACGAATGGACGCTGACAACGTCTGATGTATAGTCATAACTAAGAAGGGGAGAACGACTATGTACGAATAAAACTATGAAACAGTTTGACGCCGGATAGTGATTATAGTAGATTGAACTTCCAAGAGAAGCTAAACTTAACTCTTTTAACGATATTTGCAGCGATCTAGAAGTTACAACCGCACTTGTAGATCTAGGCTTAAATCTAGACCTAGAAAAATCACGCGCAGAAGTATGAGATAATTACATGGTTAAAGAGTTAATGATCTTGTTGGAGAGATACTTGAGAAAAAAAAATCACAAACAAGGACAGTAATTATAGAGCTACGAGATTACTGTGTGTGCAAACAAACTCATGATACTCATTGAAGTACAATTTTGCAATTGCTCTGTTAATTATTGAAACACATGTATTATAGTGACAAATTAAAAACTAATGTCTAAGATACACCGCCTTATATAAATAAAATTACAACCTGTTTTCTCGCATTTGGGTGTAAAGCAACTATAGGAATGGTAAATATATAAAAACTACTGGCAATGGCGCGGTTGGTTGATCCGAACCCTGTCACGCCTGAGATCCTCGAGGTATTTTTCCCTCTTACTTGGCCTCTTGACTTACATATATATATGGCTTTAAGGCGTTTGATCCCTGTATACTGGGATCTGAACAAGTAGGTAAAGGGGCCACTAACCTGAGAAACCCTGGCGTAAAAAAAAGAACACTGCTAATTTCCCCCACCTTATAACAAAATTTATCACAATTAGCTAAAAAAAAATCACTGTTTCTCTAAAATATTTAGAGTATACATAAAAACTAAGACGATATCAATGCATGCTGGGAAGTCATTAATTATAACCCTGGAGGGGAGATCTGAATGCTTAAAACTTGAAATATTATAACGGAAATAGCATTTCTTTCATTTGAGGTAATATAAGGTGAAAATTGAAGAAAAAACAAGAAGAACCCTTTTTTTTTTTGCAAGATACATGATAATTATAAAAATATAAGTTGGTTTTTTTTGGATTGCTGTTTGTATAAATATTATTGACTTCACTTTGAAACTTGAGGAAAAAAAAAACATAAATAATTGACTGTGGCTCAAAATTGAATTGCTA
>BMAT01001578.1:53417-64768 GCA_019649035.1 Elysia marginata | reverse complement strand
AAAAACAAGAAGAACCCTTTTTTTTGCAAGATACATGATAATTATAAAAATGTAAGTTGGTTTTTTTTGGATTGCTGTTTGTATAAACATTATTGACTTCACTTTGTTTGAAACTTGAAGAAAAAAAAAACATAAATAATTGACTGTGGCTCAAAATTGAATTGCTATTAACTTAACAGATCAATATTGCACAAAAATAAATCTCTTATCACTCGACAATCACAGACCAGGTGTGTCTTTATTAAAGCCTTTTGAGTTAAATAAAAGAAAAATTGGGCGGAGGGACAAAAAAAAGTCATGAAATTAGTACTACTATGTTATTTAAACAAAGCTGACTCACAACAATATAAAATATTGCACTTAAATATTACAATAGCGAGAGAAAGAAATGCCAAGAAATATTTATTTATTGTAATTGGAGCCACGTCGCCTCAATAACTGAAAATTCATTTTTCTCGTCCAACCGCGACTTCAGAGTAAAATTAGAAGTTTATAATGGCTTTCTTGCGTGAAAAATATCACAACCTTAAAAAACAACACGTTTGAACAACCGATTCCAGTGGTAAATAAAAGGACTTTGGGTGCAAAGTTTTGACCTGGTTCCAATTATCTCTGGAATTCATTACGCCACATGGCAGCAATGATCAGTTTGTTTATTTATAAAACCTTTTGAGCCCGAATTTATAATTTGTTTTGGAGAACCACTTTTTTTTGGAGAAAAAATATTTTGAAAACATTCATTCACTGTGATTTCATTCAAGTGGCAGTAAAAAATTGACAGGCAATCAAGAATGAGATTCGAGCGCAAACTATCGTTACTGTTAGCAAATTTCCACTTTGAGGTCAATTGCTTGGGGAAGAACGATAATTGTGTGCTCCATTCTTATTCCAAATAGCACAACTTGGAAATAAATTTCTTCGCTATATAATGAAACACTTTTAAAACAAAAATAAATTAGACCCGAAATACTGGGTTTTAAACCAAATTGGTATTTTGGTGACAAAATTAACTTTTTGTTTTTCTTCCAAACCTACTCAGGTAGCAGCCAAAAGATTTTTCCGGTCCCTAACAAATTTGGTTTACAGAGAATATACAGTATAAAATTCTTTTCATAATTTAACTCTGGAATTGTATAAATTACAGATATTATTAGATTAACATAGACATTTTATTGAACAGACAATGAGATAGACATTTGTAACAATGGTTTTTAAGAGGATTCTTGGAAGATGTTATGTTGGTTAAGAGAATAGACGTAAGCAAACGCATGTACATAAGAATTGTATATTTACAACCAGAAACTCATTTACATACAGCCTGGGACTTCAATGCTTTAAGCTAAGGAAAAATATGAAAAAGAAAAGTTTTTGTCATAATCAAATCCTGTCTAACTAGACTAAGATCAACTGAGACAGAATTTTTTTTAAAAAAAAAAAGAAGAAAAGAATTGTTACAAAAATCAAAAGCCCAGATCCACTGTAGTCAGATCTTATACAAAAAGTAAATTCAATTAAAATTCATCAAGGGAATGCACAATGAAGCTTCAACTTCTGAAGACTACCTTTAGAATATTCAGATCATAATTTTTCAAAAAAGCTGAAAAGAGACAGAAATAGTGCACTTTATAGATGTAAACATGGCACGAACCAATATGTCTTCACCTCTGTTTTATGTCGATAAAAACAAACCAATACAATTTTAGCAGTAAGAGGAACTTTTCTATAAAGTAGTGACACAATTAAACAACAGAGCGAATATTTTTTTTTTAACTGCGTTATGAAAGCTGATCAGATTGAAAAAGTACATGATTGAAACACTTTTAAAAGATACTTACAAATTTATTCATAAAGTATCAATCGACCCCATTTTCAAGAATTTAAGCAAGAAAACTTTTTTTGAATACGAAAATGTAAATATTTAAAACGCATACAATATGACAACACTCTGATGTAGTTCATCATAACATCAATATAGCCCGGGCATCACAACAATAGTACTGCCCTGGACAAACGAAACGCAGTATCTGCAGTGTAAACCATGTGAGAGATACTGCATTTCGTTTGTCCACGGCAGAGTAGCAGTTATGAGCACAAGGCAATTGGAAGTAGCCATAGAGTCACAACCAGTAAGGACTGAAAATGTGAAGTTGCCACATAATCACAACCAGTAAGGACTGAAAATGTGATCTCACCGATAAAAAACCTGCCTAAAATCTCAGAACCGCGTGTACAGCCGTGGGCAATACGTTGTGTCTGAATTTCTTTTCAATTTTAGTGTAATCTGGCCAATACAACATTAACAATAATAAAAAGAAGAAGAAGAAATGAAAGAAGCATATAGAGATAAAAAAGCGATATAAAAAAATTCTAAAGACTAAATACATAATAGATATGCCTAGCGTCCAGGGTGAATGAGTAGGATTTGGCAATTATTACCTTCAAAGGCTTTTCTATTTTCAAAAAGACATTTTTCTAAGCTTTCAAACGCCAAAAACTTCATAAAATTATTATTCTGAGGAAAGATGTACTTTTTTGTTGACTTAAAATTTAGAGAAAAAAGAGAAAAAATAGACTTGAGTATGGCATTTTCTGCAGAATAGCATTTTGGACTCTCACATCATTTGCCCTGGAGGCAAGACATTTTTTTTCCTTTACAAATCATGCTTTTTCTTCTTTTTTTTTTTTTTTTTAGAAAAACAAAATTAAAAATATGAATTTTTTTTCCTTTTAGCTAGTTCTTTGATGACAGTTACACTTCCGCCATTTCTTCATCTCGTTTAGGAGACTTAGAACCCGATGCAAGTTACAGGTATAAGCAATTATAAATCTTTTAACAGCTTATTTCTCGTTTTTATTCTCTCTTAAAAACACTCAGTTTACTTTTTAAGAGGGGACTTCAATTTTAAAATAGAAAAAAAATGTTTAGTTCAATTACTAAAATATTGTTGATGTAATATCAGGGACACAATATGCTTTTAGAAAGAAAAAAATTGTGAAAATAAGCTGAGCATGGCATTTCACATAAAACGAATATCATAGCAACAAGATGTGCAAGAGCAGTTCTTATTTTGATAAAGACAAAGGAATTATGCACAACAGTTAAAATTCCGATAGTTGACAAAAAAAAAATTGAAAAAGCCAGAAAAAACCAATGGTTTGACATCCCTGGAAAATTAGCAGAATGCAGAATTCAAAATCATAAAAAGAATTGTTTAAAAAGAGTAATTTTTTTTTAGTACATAAATCCAATTCATACTAGCAAAACAGTCCAAACCAGAAAAACTCTCAACAAGAAATAAACAATTAGGCATGATTATTACAATAAAGGCATTAGGCACGTGATAATTCAGACTTATCCATTGCATTACAAGATCAAACATACCGCTATATAATCTGCACTTGAAGCAATATGGTCTTGACCGTATGCTTATGACTTTCCTCCGACTTTTATGAAAGAAAGTTCGTAAATTTTCCTACATCATTAGATCTGCTTTAGCTGTTTTACATTGATAAAATAAAAGTCAAATAAAATTAGTGTTTCTAAAGAATAAAAATGTATATAAAAATAAAAACCATGGCGGCAAAACCTGTCTTGTAAGAGCCTTTGACTTTATTGAAACTAGCCCGTTGATTTTCTACGTCAGGGACATGCTCTCAGACATTTTCACAGCAACAAAAGGATTGTCCTCGTCATCCTACGGAGAAAAAGTCAGCATAGAATCAGTTAGACAAGTTCAGTAGTGAAAACTAATACGTTAGGTTAAGTTGTTGGCATTTTAATGTCTCTTTTCAACTACAAGTTTATATCAGAGACCGCACTTGGGACAATTGAAAGCGTGCTGCCACACTGTGGTGTAAGGTGCGCTTGCATACAACACACCCAGTCACATTATCCTGACACCGGGCTGACCAAACTTAGCACTAAATCCATAATGCCAGACACTAGGCGGATCAGCTGCTAATACCAATTTTAAAGTCTTTGGTTTGACTCGTCCAGGGATCGAACCACGCACACCCGATCTCTGAGCGAGTGTCTCACTACTAAGCCACAGAGCCAGCGTGAAAACAAGGCAGGAAAGCAAAAGTCAATACTAAAAAGTTGTCACAATATATTTGCTGCAGCAGCTTTCAACCTCTGCCATACATTTTAATATACATGAAAGAGCCTTAGGTGTCACTTTTCTAATATGTATGTATGATACTTATGAATAAAAATAGACATGCAGTTTGTGGGTTACAAACGTTTTGTTACATCACATAAGTCATTCCAGTACAACATATGTTTGTTTGTAATTGTATTTCTGTTTTCACAATTAATATTGAACTTGGTATTGGATATCAGAAATAAGTTAAATAATTTTAAGTTTAGCGCCCCCCCCACTTCCCCATGGGGCCTTAGCGGTGCTGCTCTGTAGCATCACATTTACGCCAAGTTTCCCCAAAGGGATTAATATAGTGCATAAAAACAAAAAAAAACTTACCCCATTTTTGCGTCCACCCCTAAACTTTGTGAAGAACCTGCCCATAAAGCTGCTATCAGAGGATTCCTTCCCATAGCCTGAGAAGTGAACGTCCTCCTCCCCGTCCTCCATACCACAGGTCTCGGCAGCAGGCATTTCCATCTCACCATCCTGACCACCTGCTGTCTCAACTAGCTTAGAGTAGCGGTATTCCAACCTATATACACACGCACATACATACATATATAAAATGAATACCTGGTTTGCAAAATTGTTTCCATCCCACAAGAAAAAGAATGTTCTATGCTTTCTTATAAGTATTAGAACAATAAAACTAGTTTGCACAAAAATAGTTTTTCATTGAAAAATTGAATCACCAATGGTACTTAATTTACAAGCTTTGTGTATACATATATTATTAACTTTCAAAATTTATTTGAATAGCAACATATCGTTTATGGTACAAGTTCTTTTGCCACTAAATCTGGAAATAATCTTTGCACAGGCAAGCCTTATGTTACAATGACAACCTTCGGCATGTAAAACAAAAAAAAAACAAAAAAGAAAGAATCTAGGACAACTCCTCAGAACAAAGTTGCTCAAAAAAAGACTTAAAAAAAAAAAGATTTTTTATTTTTATTTGGCTGGCAGGTGTTGACAAATGCAATCTTTGAGAGGGGGAAAAAATTTTAAATCAAAAGGCATTGATATTTTGAACAAAGCATGTTTCTGAGATTTTAAAGATAGTAAGTTGTATTAACTTATCAAAATTTTGTGGAAAGATATTGGAAAATCTCGTGTTTGACGATACAGAGTCATAGAAAAATAGTTATTTCTATTTTAATGCCGCTTTTCTCAAAACAAATGTTTGCAGCTTTTGACTCATTCACCCTAGCCGCGAGACAAATAAGCTTTGAAAACATCAGCTGCGACTTGGTTGGTTTGTTTGTTTTTTTAAACTTTGTTTAAATTCTTCAATAAAAAACATTTTATTAAATTAAAGTGACAGAGTTTTAGTTTGAACTACTTACTTTTTGTTGCGAGACCAGCAATAAATAAGCAGAAGAATGAGGATAAGACCAACCCCCAGCGACACAGGAATGGCTAGCATCACCTGAAAAAGTTCAATAAAAAGGCATTAGGCAGGATGATTTTTACTTCTCTTGTGTTTTAGCAAAGTCAGTTTTTAAGTCACAACCACTTCCGTAAAGTCAGACATCAGAAATTTTTATTTCACAACAAAACCCAATAAAACGACAATTCAATGCACATTTTTTCAAGATTTTCTTTTTTCTCTTAAAACCATAAGAAAATCAAATACAAAATTATTTATTCATCAGATTAAAATCAAACCTGCCCGAGCCGACCATTGAAAATAAAAGACGATTGTGGTGTAGTCGTAATGGACAGTTGATCTGCAATGGGCAATCATGCTTGCAAACCTATAAAAGGCAGTTTCTTTCAATTCTGTTTTATTATGTAGCAGACAACGTTCCGTTCCGAGTTCCCATTAGCCTAATTTAACATTAAAGCTTAAAAGTCATAAATTGAAACAAAACAAAATAAAAAACCAAGAGCAGTAAGGTTGAAATAGTTCACACAACAGATTTTGATCATTTTTATCTTTTTTAAGATCTGATTTTAAAAAACACTGCACTTGTAATAGTGGAGTACATTTTTATAATATGAACAACAAAAAAACCAACTTATTTTCTCAATAGGTTCATCTTGCAGTCTTAAAACACTTAATACTATCCTATTTAGGTGCATCATGGAATCAAATGTTTCAAGACATAATGTTTATAGACTAATCAAACCATTGGATTTCAATCACACCTACTGCGTCCATTTTGTTGAAATGAATTCAAAACTTACATTGTCCCTTGTCAGCTAACCTTTAATCTTTAAGATAAAGGGGTTGAAGAACTTACAGCAAATGGCAAAGTTCTGCACTTTTGACTGATTGGCGTCAGCTCAGACTCTGGCAGCTGAAGGCAGTCCCTGAAAAATGGTGGAGACAGATTGATTGATTAAAGGATATTTTTACAAGCCCAATTCCACTTCAAAGGTGCTCTCAGGGTTTGGGTCCCAATGACAATGTACAAGCTGCCAACCAGAGACTAGCGAGGATACCATGACTTAGCCTCAGCCGGTCACATTATACTGACACCAACCCAACCAGTAGGGGCCTGGACTGTGCTCGGCTGTGGCTCAAACCCACAACCTCTGGGCCACGGAGTGAGGCCTCTACCAACTGCTCGGTCCCTCAATATAAATCACAGAACTGCAAACCAAGACTTCTTTAAAACTCACATATTCTCCCAGAGCTTATGTTTGCTAATAACCAACGTTTCATACTGTAAACAGAACAGGGGTATTAGGTCTTCTGACTGATGACCTGAATTAATTTAAGAAATCTTTTAAATCCAGAAACACTGGTTTTGCTATATATATATATATATATATATATCACTCTTAGCAAAACATCTTAATGCTTTATAAAAAATAATTATCAACTCTCACAGAATATGTTTGACTCTATGAGAAAAAAATAAAACGAAAACCATGCTATTAGTGGCACACAAGTCCATGTTATTATCGTAATTAATATTCTTATTATTATCATTATTATTATTACTTTTATTATTATTATTTTTATTATTTTCTTCCTATACTCTGTCCACAGATAAATGTATTGCGTCCAAGTTGAATGAGTCAGATGTCGCAATTTTTAACTTCAAAGGCATTGCTGTTGTGAATAGGACTTTGTTTTAAGCGCCCAAATGTCAAAATTTTAAAAAAATTATTAGTATTTTGTGGAGAGATATTTAAGCTTTTGTTGGTTCAAATTATAGTGAAAATGAAAAAAATAATACCTTTAAATAAGGTTTTTTCAAAAAAAGGAATTTCCGACTTTCAACTTATTTGGCCTGCAAAAACATTAACCACCTGCGGGCTGTGGGCTATTATTAAAAATTTGGGATATACCATCATGACATTATGGAGCTAACTTACACCCCTTATAAATGAAAGCGCCCCTTATACCTATACTAGTATCTAGCATCACCTTTTTCATCTTCTTTTTCCTAATGATTTTGGTATTGTGTTTTCAACGTGTTGACAATGTTTTTACAGGCAGTTGATCAGCTAGTGCTTAAGAACTTTTGCAGGATTACAGACTTATCAACGACATTTTTTTAGGATCAACACCAGCAGAAATACAGCATGTAAAGCTTTTTTACCTCGGGGGTAGATAGTGTATGACCTGCTCTCCGCCCACACATTCTCCCTTGACAACGCTGTAGTCCTCCTTGCGGCAGTGTGGGCAGGCGTGGATCGTGTACCACAGGAAGTGGAATACACAGCCGTCGCAAGTTCCATCAGAGCAGTGAGGTGGGAGCTCTATAGTTCCTTCCTCCTTCTCGGTCGGGTCACACCGCAGACTGATTATGCTGGTTCGACCATTAGGGCAGGCACTAGTGGAGCTGGACAAAGCAAAAAAAACAAAAAACACACACAGTGGAACCACTTTCAGTTTCAAATGTCTGTTTGTTTGTTTGATTTTTAACATCCCAGTCAACTTCGAGGTTATCTCAGAGATGGCGCTTTGGACAATTGAAAGTTTGCTGCCACACTGTAATGTAAGGAGCGCTTGCATACACCATACCCAGTCACATTATCCTGACACGGGGCCGACCAGACTTAACAAATAAATCCATAATGCCAGACACTAGGCCCATCAGTTAATAA
Source organism: Elysia marginata (assembly GCA_019649035.1). NCBI lineage: Eukaryota > Metazoa > Mollusca > Gastropoda > Plakobranchidae > Elysia > Elysia marginata. The sequence continues at coordinate 56,558 of BMAT01001578.1, read as the reverse complement.
TACCAATTTCAAAGTCCTTGATTTGACTCGGCCGGGGATCGAACCACGCACCTAGCAATCTCTGAGCGAGTGTCTTACCGCTAGGCCACAGAGCCGGTTCAAATGTCCATTCAGTAAAAAGCCACAGCAAGCAAATTGTGATGCCTTTTATTTATTTTAAAATTATTTTACTCTAAATCACTTGTAAGTTTCTGATTTAAGACATGGAAAACCCCATTTAGAAGAGGACTTGTTTTTTTGGGTTTTTTTTCGTCAAAAGGGTGACAAGACTGAGGAGTTCATTGAAGATAGTACCGTTATTATTCAACAGGTACAGCTCAATCAGTCTCGACAGACTTGATACGCATTTGCCTAAACTCCTGAGATGAGTATTTTAAAAAAGAGTAGATTTTGCATCTAGCTTTTTTTTTTCAATTTTAATTTGGAGCACAGAATGTTTCTTTAATTTTCAATGGGTAAAATTTTTCTACTGGCCTTACCTGGTTGCATCAAAGTAGAAGTGTATATCTCGTTCCATGCCTGCAAAGATGGAAAAAGACAATTGAGTCAATCTTATGACATAACCAGATTAAAAAATGTTACCAGTCAATGTTTAGAACTTTTAAAGTAATTCCCACTAATCTCATTGGTTTTGATTTCATTCAATTTAATGCAGCATTGCTGTGGCTTCTCTTGCTTCCTGTACCTATTATCACTTAAATCCTGTACATATAGGTATTATTACCTGATTAAATCATGCCTTCCTATTATGAGGGATGCCACTTAAAGTTGTTTTTTTTTAATAACTGAACATCCTGGCGCTATGTTCTCAAATTAATTAACAAACAGGAACCCTATACAACATGTGTCGATATTCAATCTTGTTTCAATTTGTTTTCATGCTGTTCTCAGGTTTGAAAAACACCGAAAGCAACTTAAAAAATGACATCCCTGTTAAATTAAGAAGAGGTGGTGCTTACCTGTTGTGTCAAAACCCTCGTCCTCATACAAGGCCTTAAGACTGACGTTTGTCACAATTTTTGTCAAATGGGTGCCAAGGCTGAGGAGTTGATTGACGATAGCATTGTTATCATTACACATGTAGTACAGCTCATGCACCCAACAAAATTAATAAACTAACAGGTATAACAAAATAATAACAAGTAAGAAAATACAATCAATAGGTCTTAAGACTACTCAAATAGGAATTTATAATTTAAGACACGGAAAAACAACATTTAGAAGTAAATTTATTCTCTTTTTCTATGTATTTTAAATACAATTTTTTTTAAATTTTTTCACAAAATTTTCATACTTTCCAAGAATTTTCAATGCTCAAAAGCTCAGAAACATACATCGTGAAGGAGGCACAATTTTTAGAGCAAGAAATAATGGACTTCACAATTTTATTCGATAGCTGTATTAGGCCAGAGGCCAATTCATCGATCTACAACAACATTCAATCACCAAGTGCAAATACCCACCTAGACAAACTTGGTTGCAGCAATACACACCTGCTATTTTGAATCAAGTGTACACTAACCATTTCTCCTCTGTAACAAATAAACTTAGCTGCTCACCTTACTGGTTGAGTGGATACCACTGGCAGGCTTGGGTCTCCTTGTGGGACCAGCGTGGAGCGGCAGATGGCACTCGACAGGGAACCAACATGGTTCAGAAGCTACAGACAAAAAACCAAGGGTCTTAGGTATACACAGGGAACCAACATGGTTCAGAAGCTACAGAGAAAAACCAGTGGTCTTAGGCAGTATACACAGTGAAACAACATGGTTTCAGAAGAAGCTACAAAAAGTAGCAATGGTCTTCCCTATATGCCAATTGAGTATGAATAGCTATATAAACAGAACAAGATAGGAGTGAAGCAAAGTTATTTATTGAAATAGTGTTATGCATTCTATTTTTCAAACAAAGATAACTAAACTGTAATTAATATTTCAATTGTGTCTGACTATCTATAGTTCATCTTGGCATGCCATTATTAAAAAAAAAAAAAAGATAAATCATTACATCGAATTATACATACATATATATAAATTTTAAAAACTAACATTTGTCACGCCACCAGCATAGTCCAGAGACACTAGCCAGAATTTCGACCTAAGGGGTTATTTGTATTTTCTAAAGTAAACTTTCAACCCTTCAAGAAGTAAAATTAATTCAAACAAAAAAATTCATTCTATAGCAGATTTATTCTTATTTTTAAAGAAGATTTTTTTCTTACTTAAAGGATTTTAAATCAAAACTAATGCCTGATTTACTCTGGTTGTTGAACACATATGTCTTGCAACCAGTCCAAATGAGTCTTAAGTCGAAATCGGAAGTAAGTCATATAGTGGTATTAATGAAAAGCTTATTTTCTCTACTTTCAAATACGACAAACAGAAAAGCTCTATCGCGCTTCTGTATGAAGTTATAACCATTTGAAGTCGGCAGGGTTAGAACTTGTGAAATTACAGAAAGGGAAGAAAACAGCATTTAAAGTTTAGCCGACAATAAAGGTATTAAGGCCTTAGCAATCATACCCATTAAAATTTAACACCTAGACAATGAAATTATTACATCAATTAGGTGTGAAAACTGTTTAGAAATGGTTTTAGCGTCAATATCTAACATAAGAAAAATTTTTACTTCTGAACACCCAATAAACTTTAAAAGCCTATATCTCCAAACTAAGCCCTTTGACTTACGACTCATTTGGACAGAATGCAAGACATATATACATATAGGAATGAAGAATTGATGAAAAGAATATCCCGCGGCTAAACTTCACATGCAGGTTTGTAAGATATATCGGGATAAAAATCAACCCGTGAGAACTTTTGACTACGACTGTTATCATGGTATGTGAAACAAAATTACATTTCTTTAAATTTATGAGACTACCTTTAAACATATTGAAAATTACATTAATACAAAATTTTTGAATTATTGAGTAAAGTACTTAACATCATACGATATATCAAGGGCTTTTCAAAAGTAATTGAAGTTAATGAATTTCATTTTATTTTTTTTTAAGTGTACTAAGTGTACTTTTAAAACCATCAAATTTAAATACATATAGGAAATACCTTATTCACTAAAATGCTGTTTTGGTTTTATCTATATTGTGGACTCATCAACCATAAAATAAGGCAAAAAAAA
>BMAT01001576.1:225064-238181 GCA_019649035.1 Elysia marginata | reverse complement strand
TGAAATGTACTAAGTTACATGACATGGAATGGCTCTCTCTGTTATTTTAAAAAAAGGGTAAATGACTTGCACTACTGACTACCTGGTACCAGTACAAAATTTTCCCTTTTTTAAATTATGTCACTTGCGACTCATTCGTGAAAAATAAGTTGCGTTGAAGGCACAAATTGTCACTTATCACGAGTGCATGGTTAAGATAGTTTTTGAGCAAAATAAAGTTTCACTTGTTAGATTGACATTTTTATGGAATGGCCTGAAGTTTTTAAAGAATGTAAGGACGAGTAGGCTGTCAAAATCTGCCTTCTTTTCTTTTTGTCCCCATTCCTTATATATTGTTTTGTTAATGAAAACTCTTTTTGAAAATTTATCTTCTGTCCGTCTAATTTTGTCTTTGTCTGGCCCCACCAACATCTCTTTATTTTTTCTCCTTATTACTGCTTTTCTAGTACTCTCTGTCCTCATCTCACCTCTATACCCTTCTCACCCTTTATTTCTAGGTCCCATCAGTAAGCCTATTTTGACCTCGATAACTGCTTTGTCTCTCTTGTTGGCTGTGGCTTTGTGAGGCAGAGAGCTTTGGCTGTTTGAGCAAGTGTTCAGGCAAGGCAGGCTAGTTCCATAGTTAATGTCGGATGTAAGCCCTTAAACACTGTATGATGAGAGAACTAAAAAGTTTGATTTCTCTATGATTTTTTTGAAATGTATCACTCAGGTATTGGTGCATGGCCCTGGCTTGATTAATTATTCTATTCCAATAGATATTAAGTTTGTGTTTCTAGCCATTTTCCAAATCTGAAGTGCTTGGCAAAAATTGAACACTGTTTTTTATTTTAGTGTGGGAGTTTAAGATCTATTCTCAATTCTCATTCAAAAACTTGTTTAAAATTGGGTGGATATTGTGAAAAATTTTTCAATAAAACTCAAAGCACAGTGGAACCTTCAAAATCGAAGTCTGGTCATTCAAAACTCTCTTATTCAGAGTGTCCTCAGTTTTTACTGAGAGGTTTTTATTTCCTCTTCGGCTTTGTTAGATTTGATTTCATAATTCGAAATTTATGAAGTTTGATTCTTTTAATTTGAAGCCTATGTTGCCGCCTGCAGAAGGTTTCCGTTCGGTTTTCACTTCTTCAAAGCCTAAAAAGCTATCACTGCACGAAGTTGCCACCCCACAGCCCACACAGAGGTGTCTATGGCCCAAACAAATATTTAGTTGTTTTTTTTCTGCGAGTGGGCATGGTTAGAGACGAAGGTGTTAGTAATAGTAATAAAGCAAAAGAAATAGAGCTTAGGTACAGTAAATAACCTAGATTTTTTAATACACAATTCGAATCCTCTTAATTCAAAGTTTTTATTCATCTATGGGGTTTCCATTGTACATGTATGTGTTTACTGCCTTTATGATGATCTTCTTAATATTAATTTTATTGCAGATTCATGAACATGGAGACAAGGGGGGCATCTAAACGCAAGTCACCTTCTGAGAGTAAACTTGATGGAAGAGCAGCAAAAAACACACAATTTAAAAAGCCTTGTTTCAGGGATACCGCTGAGCTGAATAAAGCCGTCGACAGCAGTGACATTTCAGCAGTTGTAGATATTTTGGTAAACAAAGGGTTGAAATTTCCAGAGTCAACATTAAATGCTGCCCTACTGAGAGCAGTTGATGGTGGCAAAAAGCAAATAGTTCGGTTACTCTTAAGTCATGGGGCATGCACAGACAAAGAAAGCGAAACTGCATGTTCCGTGTTACTGGCTGCGGTGGAGCACAAATATCTCGACATTGTTAAAGAACTGGTCAAAAAGGGTGTACCTGTAGACATTCAAAATGTAGCTGGTAAAACACCACTGATGTTGGCTGTGGAAAAAAGCTGCTGCATTGCTTTAACTTCGTTTCTAGTCAACTGTGCAGACATAGATCTTAAGGATAATAGAGGAAAAACTGCACTCATGCTGGCAGTGGAGCAATGGGACTGTGAAGTTGTTCAAAAGCTCCTCAGCTGTGGTTGTGATGAAGATATCAAAGACAATAATGGTAACACAGCTTTTGAACTTGCCCAAAAGAATGGGTTTGCGGGTCTGCTCAATGTTTTGAAAGAGAGCGACACGTCAGGATATCCTGCTTTATACGAAGCAGCAAAAGGCAACGATTTGAATCTAGTCCGTCAACTCTTGCAGTTTTATCCTTCCTGTGTACAAGATTACCCTAGCATTGACTCGCCTTTAGCACATCTTATGCATGGAGACGATTCTGAGTGGGATGGACAGATACACTGTAGTTTTGAAATGATGGAGTTGCTGCTCAAAGCGCGGGTGAAACTCAGCGACACGCACTTTGTTTTGGGCTTCACACCATTAATGTATGCAGCATGGGCAGGATCAGAGAGAGCAACCCAAATATTGCTGCAACATGGAGCAGACGTAAGCGAAAGAGGCCCTAAGGATCAAACACCTCTGTGGATGGCAGCCAGTAGGGGACACGCGAGCGTTGTTAAAGTATTGATCAAAGCTGGTGCTTATACGTCTTGCAATGATGCGAGTGGGCAGAGTCCATTGGAAGTTGCCATCAAAGCAGGCAGCAAGGCATGTATTCAGGCTTTGCTTATAGATGTCTATTGTATCAGTCCTTCTGTGATAGTCCTTATGAGAGAACATGAAATGCTTGATGCCCTCCTAGATGTAAAAGACATTTGGCAAAGTGTATTGCCAAAAAACTCGATTTACTCTCGTAATCCACAGTATTTGCACATGATTCTTTTTTATGCCATCCAAGTGAAGTCATACCATCTCGTGAAAGCACTGATCAACTATGGTGTGGATGTAAATTGGTGCTATACTTACGGTGAAGATGCTTTTTGGGGCCCTGACCTTGGTGTTGATTGTGGGGAGTCTGCTTGCCCTTTGTTTTCGGCTCTCAATGATAATAAGATGCTACAAATAATGTTGGACGCGGAGGCTGATGTTAACATACGCCATAAGTCAACAGGTTACACAGCTCTGATGCATGCCGCGGCACATGGTAACTTGAAGCATGTGCGTTTATTGCTTGAGTGTAGAGCTGACATGTATGCAGAGTCTAAAGGCTGGACTGCTCTTTCCCTAGCATGCAAAAGACATAACCAAGAAGTGGTGTCTGCACTTTTAGACGCAGGAATGGATGTGAATTATCTCTCTCTAACCAAGGAAACGGCCTTGTGGCATTCTTTGCAGTGTTTCAGCTATGAGGATTCCATCATAGAACTCCTCATCAGGCGTGGTGCAAATGTGAACTTTGCTTACACCACTGGAGTCACCGTTCTTGAGAAAGCAGTAAAGACCTGCCCAGCAAATATTGTAGAGGTAATCCTGAAAAATGGTGCAGATGTGAACACGCAAGATAGGGATGGAAACACAGCACTATTCCATGCTTTAGGAATTGGAATCCATTCTTACAATATAACTCAGAAAAAAGAGAAAGCGTCTCTTCTCTTACAATATGGAGCTAATGTTGATCACATAAACCTGTCAATGACAACGCCACTTATGGTAGCAGTAAAAGACCAAGACAACAATTTGGTAGAGGTTTTACTAGCCCGTGAGCCAGTGCCAATCCTAAATGCACAAGATGTCGCAGGTGACACTGCTTTGCACATTGCAGTTAAGCACTCTGCTGAGGACAATTTAAGGACGTTAGTCAGCCTTGGGGCGGATATCAATATAGTCAATGCTGTAAATAGAAGTCCACTAATGGTTGCTGTAAAAAACCTGGAAGTACAAATGGTCAAGGCTCTGCTGAGTCTTGGAGCTGATTTTAGTTTTCAAGACCTTCCAGATGTCAGACAAGTGTGGCAGGCTGATTTAGAAAGTTTATTCAAAAGTGCACAAGACAGGCCTTGGCGGAGGCACTACATGTATCACCTTGACAGTGAAAGAGAATACTCTGTGAGTTTCATGGATTGTATGAAGCATCTGCTTGAGGCTGGCTGTTCTCTCCATCATCAGTTACAGAACTGCAAACTCGATGTCTTTGTAGGTATGTGCATCGTAAAGGAAAAGTATGAACTGGTACAGCTGTTGTTGAAGTCTGGTGTGGGGCCAAAGACTCTTGACTTGACAGACTGTTCCCAGATTTTCCCGATAAATTTCATCATCAATTCTGCTGCCATTGGCAGAAATGCTGTGTCACCAATGTACACTGCTATATTTTTGGGAAAGACAAGGGCTATCACCTTGTTTACTCAGGCTTGTTTCTATCACCAAAGTGATATAAAGATGTTGCAACATCCAAGGACAAAGGCTATGCTGCAGGAACTGGTTGAGGATTCACTCAGTGAGGATCCACCTCCTCTAGAAGAGCTCTGTCCAGAGAACTGGTCTCTGCGTACTTGGAGCAAGCTGGCTGTGCTGAGAGCTGTTGGCTATGGTGAAGGGAGAGAGCACAGGGTGAGAGCTCTACCAATACCTCAAGGCCTGCAGGATGAACTTCTCTGCAAGCACATCTCTGTGGATGTTGTGAGTCCCCTATCCGTTACCGGTATCTCATATGGTACATATCGTAGTGACTCTGATAGTGACTAGATACAATGTAGTAGTAGTAGTACATAATAAGTAGGCTAGCCTAGACTCAAATTTCAATTTTCATACTTCTGATGACGGCTAAATAGGAAATAAAATAATATTTTTACTCTAATTACATTTGCATTATATACCAGTACTACTACAATCTACATGCATCTTGCAAATGAAGACACATATATGTGTGGTATATATTTTAGGTACAACAACTCACTTTTTTCACATAAAGAAAATGTTAGTGGTAGGTCAGTTTGGCCAATTAATTTGTCAGGCAAAAGTTTTAAGTTTTGCCTCCTTGGGTGACTGTCAGAGAGATTATAACACTTGGATAGCTTGAACTGGAAGCGCAAAAATTTAGTTTTCATTTCATAGCAATGGTTCTTGAAACTTGAACGAATTTAAAGAATCCACATACTTGTTGTTAAAGGTTTACAGTTTGTTCTGTAATAAAAGAAAGGAAATTTGTGCGCTGCCCCCACAAAATGAGCTAGCTGATTCAAGAAATTGAGCATTTTTAAGTACTTTGTCAAATATTTACTCATAATTCGTTTTTGCATTATTTGAAAGCTTATGATCTTTTTTATCATATATGTATGTTCTTAGTCTTAGTCATATGAGGCCATAAAAAAGAACATGTTAAAATGTGTTTTTATTGGTTTTTAGAAAAAACAGTATTGCATTTTGCTTTTAATTGATGAAACTGAAGTCTGTTTTTTACTTTTTCTTGATTTCTCTTTTTATTAGACCTCTGGGATTTTTTGCCTTTCATAGAATCAAGTGCGATAACTCGCAACCTTAACAAGATATCAAAATGATTTTTTTCAACATCTTAAAAATCTTTTAAAGGTGTATATAACTCCATGTCACAAAATTCTGCGTGTTTTATTTTGTGGGACTCCTACACATTTTAATTTTATTGAATAATCATGGAATGAACAGAGATTTTTTATAGAACTCTTTAACAGTTATGAATAATCTTCGTAGTCCGTCCAACATTTCTCAAAGCCTATTTCTCTTAAATTGAAATTATTATAATGTTGATCCTCAAGCAACTTGCATTTTAAAGAGATTTTATAATTTGTATTGCACTATAATGTGTGTTCATTGGCAATACAGGTTTGATTTGTAAACTACTTTGTCTTACTCTCTGTAAACTTAGTAGTCTCTTCTTTTTTCAAGCCAGATTTTAAAAGAACATTTTACCTCTGTCTTTCACAGTGAAAATCTCCCGATGGATAATTTTGAATTGTCAATGTTTAAAAAAATATTTTGCATTATTTTACTGTGTAAAGTGACAGTTGCACTTGTAGCCAATTAATATATTGTCACTGTGAAAGCAAAAATGAATCTATGCTTATTAAGAAAAGCTGAGGTTTTAAGCAAACCTTTTGTCCAGTCCCATTTTGTTTAAATTACATTTTCCTTAAGCAATGGCTCAAAGTTCTGATTTTTGCTTTTAAAGTCAAATGGTTTTTTATTTCAAGGGTTTGGTTCTGTCCAAGTTCCATGCTGCCATACATTAAATGAATTTTAAGTCTGTAAATATTTGAAGTAAATTGGTGTATTAATATTATATTAGACTGTAGAATAAACGGAGTATGTGTGTAGATACATTTGAATGAGGGAATAGGTCCTAGAGTGAGAAAATGCAAGGTCCAAAAAGGTTAATCCCATTCTGAAGCAAAGTGAAGTCGGACAAATTTTGCTTTTTAACCTACTTGTACTGGAAGTACTATAAGCTAATTTCATACTGGAGGTCGTGTCTTAGATGCTGCAATCTCCTAATTGTGCCTGATGGCCCACAGTTGACTGACCCACCCCTGAGATTTTTCCTTGTCAATGATACATGAAGCTTGATAAATTACTTAAGTTGTTAAAGTTTAAGTTTCAAAAACTTTGTGTCATAATATTAATAGTCATTTCATTTTCTGTTGTTTTTATTTTAAATATTATTCACACTTAATTTTTTTTTCAAAATTCTTTCTCTATTTGCTTGTTATCGATGAGGTCATGCATTGTTTTGGTTATGGATTGAAATTATGTGTGACCTACAGTGGACCTTGGATCCAATGAACTTTGTGGGGAAAATATTGCAATCACACACTGTCTCTCTTTGATACTGTGATAGTTTTATCGCTGATAACATGAAACAGCATACCAGAAAAAAGACTTTTTAATAATTAGTTTCAGTTTCACTTCAAGTTCAATGAAAACATTTAACAAGGTTAGTGTAAAATTACATGTAGGGGCCTACATGTAGTTCTAAATTTGTATAGGTTAATTAGAGAAAAAAATCAGAACTTTATTCAGTATGTTTAATCATGCAAGGGTCCGTTGAGTTCAAGGTTGTTGGGTACAAGGTGCACTGTACATGTATAGTTTTTTTTGGTCTGAAAAAATTTTTAAGATCATGTGAGTCTTTTGAAAAGTTTATTGTCATTGTGTTTTAATTTAATAAGCGTCTTAACTAAAAAAAATTTTATGTCAATGTGTGTGGCTTTATGGTTTTAACTTTAAGAAGCCTTTTCAAAGCCTGCTATGGTTTTTTTTTGTGGTTTTACATGTATTATTTGAAATCATAAAAATTGATTGCTATGTTGTACATGTATTGTTTTTGTCAAATCTATGGGGTTTTTTTTCATCTTTGAACCTTTTTTGAATTATAAATCTAAATATGGCGTTATATGCATTTTGTAAATGTGTAATCATTAAATAAATTTCAACTTATTGGTAGCTTGAGATAAAGCATTGCATCAAATCAAACACAAATTTTAATATTGATATTGGGAATGTTTGTTGCACAAGATTTAGGCAACATTCATTTTTTGAATGAAGCATCGTCCAAGTATTCTTTTATTGTTTGTATAAAATTGGCCCTTCTTAAGGTAGGCCCTAATTCAATTCGCTCAAAGTTTTTAAAAGAAAACATGACAAAAGATGAACGTCACATCATGAATTTTTTTGTTTTTGTATCAGAAATTCAAAATCTTTTGCTGGAGTCTTTCAATTCAAGTTGGATGTTTAAATGTTAAAGTCATAATTGCCACTATTTATAAACTGTGAAATTTCAAACTACGGGTACTGATATGCTGTTGTAAAAACATTCCCATGCCATGTTTTATTTTCCACTACTGTCTTATACATGCAATGCTTTAAAATGGAAAGCACTTGAACATTGTCTTTTCTAACCCATTCCTTGCTTCCTTGAAGAAACCAGTCCAAATGAGTCAGATTTTGGAATTTCTCATTTGAGAAAACAGCTTTTTCAAGTCTCTTTTCTTTTTTTTTTCCTCTGCACATGTATTTTAAAATCAACAAAAGTTTTTTAACTTTTAGCTTTCTAGTTCTACAAAATATTGATAACTGCATAAATTTTTTTTTGTTTGGAAATGTAGAAAAATGCCTTGTTCAAAAATGGCAAAACCTTTAAATGTTAAAGCCAGAACACATCACCTGATGTTATTTGCAATGTAGTCAATGCAACTCGTCAGAACTTATTGACTGTGAACCAGAGCCTTTGTAACTAATAGTAATACACCCCAACAGCTGTAGCTGGGTAGTAATACTGTAATTAAAAGTGTTCATAATTTTTTTTAAATTTGCATGTTTATGGTAGGCTAATTTAGCGTTCGACTTTGTTGGATTTGAACTGATCATAGTTTTAAAAATTTTGAGGTTTATGAGACTTACAATTTCCTTTCAGATTTGCACTAGTCTAAACATTTAGGGTCAATGACAAAGAGCTCACAATGCAAAGCTAACATAACAAAACTTGCGTCATGTATCCTAAGAATGAATCACAGTACATGTATAAACTGATTTAAAGAAATAAAATATTAATGAAACTACACACTGTTTTTATAGCCCTGATGTATTAAATGAAGGCTTTTGTGATAAAGACACTATGCTGTTATACTTAAGTTACAAGCCCTTCTCTTAAAATTAAAAGGAAAAGGCAAAACTGGATTTTTAATCTTATCCATTTATCAAAATTTATACATGTATAAACTACATGTAATATAACTGAAAGCAATAAATTAGGTTTTCAAGACTGCATGGACTTGTTGATGCCACCTTAAAGACTACAATGTATAAATTTTCAAAAAATGTATACTTTATTTTTAACACATTTTGCCATAATAATTTACAGTTTACAGTCAAACAAACTTACAATTTACATGTACATGTATACATAGTATTACAGTCTAGTCCGGATATTTGAAATCCCATTGGAACAAAGAATTTGAACTATCCGCATTTTGGCATATATCAGTATTTTTATAACAGAAAAATAAGAACAGTGATTAATATACAAATAACATGCATGTAGCTTGAATAAATATCATTATGTATATAAACAAGCTATCAAATTATCCAGGCTTGAACTATTTGCACTCAACTGTGCATGTATTTTATTTCTTAAGGTGCTTAATCCCTTCGTTACGTAGGTTCTGTCAATCGCCATGACAAGGTAGTTTTTGGTTAGAGAATGGATTATTTGTATATTTTTAACATTGCTGAACTCCAATTACGTTGTCAGAATTCAAATAACTCTGCCTTAAATATCCCTCTTAGGCAGAGCAAAACATGACGTACATTGTATGACTAAGCATCATAGGGAACGGAAAAACCTGATGATTTGAGAACGTGCAACGCACATCGTATTTGCATCTTGTCACAACAAATAGGACATATGGAGTATGTTATATGTCACGAAGGGATTAATTTGCATTCTTTGATTTGTTGCTTCTAAAATAAAAAAAACATCTAGAGTAAAACATTCAATTTAGCAGGATTTTCCCATACAGGATCAAATGTCATACATGTAGATGTACTTATCTTTAAGTGTAATGATTATTTAGTATCCATGTAAAAAATTATTTGTAGTTTCAGCAACAGTGTTGCATACATACACTTAAATATTTTAAACTTTTCCTACAGTCTCACTTGAGCATAAGAAACATGTATTAATTTCATGTTCTCCTCAGTATTTCAAATCATTAAAAAAAGTTTTTTTATTCTTGAAATATCAACATAATTTTATCAGAATCAGATTTTTATAATAGAGAAATCAAGGACACTGTGTTTCTCAAAGCCAAAGTATTAATACCTTTAGTACAAAAGGTAAAATTATTGTTTCAACTCTGGAATAATTGTTATTACAAGACCAGGAATTCTGATGGAGAAGGCCAGGGGACGTTGTGTTTAACTTTAGATATAAAAAAAAAAGAAAAAACCCAAAGGTGTAGAGTATTTCTACTTTTCAGGCATGTACTTTTCCAGCCTGGTTTATTTTAAAAACGATTTTCTGCTGACTTAATCTCATTTGGTTTTTTTTTTTTTTTAACAAAAAAAAGATTCATTGTCTTGTGTTCAACTTCAGGGCAAATGAGTCAGAAATGCTGTTTTTCAGAAAACACCATTAAAATAAGGTATGCTCTACTGTTTTTTTAATCAACAGAATTTGTCTTTCCAGAAAAATTTGGTACTTTTATTTTAAAATTTAAAATTGGAAGCTTAGGTAAATAATTTGTTGTAAACAATAACATCATTGAAGTTGAAAATTGGGACGTATGACCCATTCACCCTGGATGCAAAATGTTTGATGTCTTTACTTAGGTCCTATTTGTTCTTTGAGTGTTGAATGCTTTTAATTGTGTGACTTTATTTTAAATTTTATGATTGGTTTTAGTAAATTACTTTTATTTTTTTTTGCAATGAAATTTTTTATAATTACCAAGAAGAATTTTTTTAGCCCATTCCACATGCATCATTTTTTTCAATTTAAATTTAACTTTTTTTTAAAAATTCATTTAATGTCATGATGATATTTTTTTTACAAGTATGTTCCTATAGTGCTATTTCCTCAAATCTATATGAGAATTCAATAAATGCTGGTTGAAAGAAATTTTGTGTGAAAATGACTTTGCACTCTTTTAATTCTTTTTATTTTAGTCCTATCATTCTACCTCTACTCGTTAGTTTCATGTTTTGCAAATGAAAGTCTTTGCTAAAAGAGACTGCTAAATTGCTTATAAAAGACTTACAGTGGAGCTCATTTAAGATTAATTGTATTTTGTATGCGTTTGTCTTTTTTTTTTCTTTATACTGTTACTGCTTCATATTCATGGATAAAATAAACTTGGGGGGGGGGGGGGGGGAGGGGTTTATGTTAACAGAATTTCATGGTACGCTTTGGTTATAAAGCAGACTGTCAAATAAGCCTATTATAAAGCTTTACATAAAATGTAGGCTACATGTATTGTATTCAACACTTCAGGTACATCTGCATAATAATTCTATGTCTTTTAACTTTTCGTAAGTTTAAGACAAAGCCTTGCCTTAAATTTAACCTAGGCTCAACAAGCTCCGTCCAGTTCTCTGGTGTTGTTTACTTTGTCAAGTTTCCTCTTTTTTATTGGTACATGAATTAAACAGACTTGGGTTACCTTTGGATGCTCAAAAGCAGAAGTTTGCAAAAACTTAGGTATATTGAAAAGATTACTCTGAAAGTGAAACATATGATCGAATTCTTGTCACACCTTTAAGCCCCATGACATTTGACAATCTGTAGGTGTATAAAAATGTACTGTACTTACATAAACTGTTTGTGGAATTTTTATAAACAAATTTAGAGATTGCACATAAATGCAGTTGGAAAGCTTTGAAAGCATGAAGCATCTAATTTTTAAAGAATTTCCATATTACAAAGAGTTTTAAGAGAGGCACACCAACGGATTTTCCTAATTTTTCATTTCCAGCTTTCATTTCAAATTTTTTATGCTTGAGTATTGTGAAAGACATGATGTATCAGTAAAGAGAATTTTGTCCAATTTTTTTTCTATAACAGGAAATGCCAACCTGAGTGAACTCTTATTTTTATTCTATGCCACTACGAGCAATGGAATCCTGATAATATAGTTAACAACTCAGGACCAAAATAATGTGTTGACATTAAGGAAGATATGATTTTAACCATTAAAAGAATATAGACAAATAAAATGGGATGGCCAAACCATTGACTTTTAAGTTAAACCCCCTTCCCAGCTCATACTCATGGTAAACAAGTTTTGTTTTCGAAGTCTAATGGATGATCAAAGTTACATAACCATTAGAAACATATGCATATGGTAAGCCTTACAGATTATTGGCCTTGCTAAAAATCAGATACATTTCTTAATGTTTTTTTAATTTTACTAATTTTTTAAAAATTTTAATGGTAGCCGCAGACAAATTTTTGAGCACTGATATTTCCTGAGATATAAACAAAATGGCAATTCGAGCAATTTAGACTTTTAGCTTGGAGATTGTAAGTAAAAGTACTTTTTTGTACAAGCGAATTATGCTTCAATATATTACAGTAGTTTACTAAAAATTTTTATCCATTTTGTTTCTTTGCTCTTCATGATATTTTTGCTTTAGTGTGGCCTTAAGAGTTTATTTTAACATGATTCCTCTTCAAATTGATCGCTTGCATTAGTTTTTTACTAACTTGTGCATATGGGAGAGTATGGCAGCAATGTCTTGATTCTGATAATATTTATAAAACTAGAATTCTGCAAACTTCACCAAATGAAAGTTACATGTATTGACAATAATAATTGCTTCCCAAAGAGCCATCTTCCACTTCACAAAATGCCTTTTTTGTATCAATACTTGAGAAATTTATATACAGTGGAATCCTGATAAAGTCAACACCTCGGGACTGCAAAAGGTGTTGACTTTAACCATCACAGAAATATAAAGAAATACAAAAGGGGACTGCAAAACAGAGTTGACTTTAAGCAAGAGTTTCCCTCAAAGGTGTTGACTTAGTTAAAGTGGATTCCACTGTGTAAACAGTTAAGATGGATGAAATCTATTTTCTCTTTATTTTTGTTTGCTCCCTCCAGTGGTTTTGTTACAAAAATTGCCTGTACAGATACATTTGTTGAAGTTATTTCAGATATGTATTGCTTCAGTTAATATCAAGAAGGTTCTGGGAAAGCATTGCTTATACTTTTGGTATAAAAACAAAACAAGCCCTCATAACATAAGATAAATAAACTGTAATGCAAAAAATTTATTCCTCAACGTTGAACATTAACAATGAGAAGAAAAAAAAACAAATTTTGTTAAGAACAGTGGAGCGTTTCCAAAATAAAATAGGGTGAGAACAAAATGCATGCACATATAACACAAGTTCTGAGAACCTTATAGGTACCAAATTAAACTCTGAATTTTCCGAAATTTTAATTATTACATGTACTATGTAATCAGTACACGCTGCATATTACAAAAAAGGATTATATAGGTAGATTTGCTCGTAATTTGAATCAAACAAATATTCAACATCTAGGTTTGAATTACGGATTGGACTGTTGAATAATGTACTGTTCACCATAGTGCCTGTAAACGAGCATGGAATTCCAAAAGTCAAGTAAGAAACAATCGCAATGGAATCTGCATGAGATAAACCCTGTTTAACTTTAAGATATGATTGAAAATTTTTAAAGGTACATGTATGAATTAGCAGTGGAGAGAAGTAGGCTTTTAAGTGGAACTGCCAGAAATGTATGCCCTTAGT
>BMAT01001576.1:212821-223176 GCA_019649035.1 Elysia marginata | reverse complement strand
AGCTGGCTAGGGACAATATATTTTTATACATACAATCCCATAAATGATGTTACAAAAGTTAGCAATAGACAAAATTGTTTTAAAACCTTAGCAAAAAAATACAAAGAATTTTGGAGTTCAACAGAACAAAGAAATACATGTAGCAGAATAAACATAAATGACCTAATCAATGTTGAGCAAAAGGTGTCATTGTATGTTATCTGTGGAAAAGGCTGCAAAACATTACCTACTGGTTACATGTAGTAGACGCAGCAAAATTTATCGGGGAAAATTTAAGAAAAGTTTGAGATCAAAGCGAGAAAAAAAACCAAAATTATGCAATTGTCGTCAATTGCGTTAATCACATTACATCATGAAAAAAGCTGTTTTAAAGCTTAAAAAGTTTTTTTAAAAACTATGAAATGAAATCCGACACAATTATGCAGTAGATAAACATAAAAGCAATTTTTTTTAAACAAAGCGGGAAAAAATTCTTGAACAGTAGTTTAAAGTTTAACAAAAGCTTTTGCTTCACACTCACAGTGCAAACCGATACGGTCTAAAGCCAGACCGGTTACTCAAAACTTAACATACCCCTCACGCTGCATGGTTAACTTTACAGACTTTAACTGCAGCAACGCGTGAGTATGACGCGAACGTCTGTGGGTCTATTTTTAGAAACTGGTTTCATTATTTTTATAGTTTCCTCAATCTGTTTTCCCGATTTTCACGTACGCGTCGTGAGATACGGTGCGTGTGCTAAAGGTCTCTATTAGCGGGCCCTTTACTCAAAAATATTTTTGAAATTGCTAGTGTTCTACCTCATACCAAGAATTAGAAGAGATAGATCAAAATGAAAATTGTGCACAAGTTTTGTTGTTTTTTTTTTTTGACGAATGGCCTCGTACATGTATTGAGAACTCAACTTGTAAAGTGGTATACGTAGTTGATTTTACTCAATCAAAAAACCTAAGCAGAGAAGTTAATTCGTTGAACGGGAGATTTTCAACGTAGAAAATACAAAAAAATAATGACAAGAAATGGAGACGGAGTAAACAATTATTACATAGAACATTTTAAGGTGACACTCTCAACGATAAAATACGGAAGAAATCAAAGTATGAAATAAGTCGGCTTTTATTATAATTTTTAGTACCGGGGTAATCTTAAGTATCCATATTTTCGTATTCGCAATATGGTTTTGATATTGCCTCAATAATGTCAAAATTTTGACGAAAAAGTGATGAGTTTGAGGGCAAATAATTATACGAAAAATTGAGCAGTTTATAAAGAAATAGGGTATGGGATTTGTTTTACGGCCATCATTTTTGTTGGGTTTTTTTTTTCAGATTTTTCTGCGCTTTCATTGTAAATAGTGTAGCTTTGGTACGTTCTACAATTTTCTAGGTATTTTCAAAACTGAGATAACGAGGTATACGTAAGAAAAAATACAAATTAAGATGAAAAAAAAATTACCAATTATGGCTCATCACCTGAATTCTCAAAATAATCGAAAAATGTTTGTAAAACATACCAATATTGGCTTAGTGGTGAATATATATACACCATATATGACCCACTTAAGACTGCTGGTTGAGAAAATATTGACGTGATAACTTTGATAAATTTTAAACTTCAAACTATCTCCCCCCTTTTTCGAAAATAACGCTTAAATTTTCAAATTAATACTTAAAACCTAGTCTTTCACACTTCTTCAATGTGTGAAAATTTGATAAAGATCGATTGATTTTTAGTGTCTAAAAAGAATGATAGTGCCACCTAAAAGTTTCAGATATTGTCATATTTCTATAATATTTTTATAGTATTAGTGCCTCGATGTATAAGGTCATATGAAATCTGGTATGTTATGTAAAAAAGATTTTTATTTTGTTAAATCGGTACAATATCATACTCTACATTGCTGTCGTATTTTGGATATTTTTGGAAACATTTTTTGTCCTCAAAAAAAAAAAAAGAATTTAGTGATCCCTTTTAAGTTTTGACATGTACGCACACCCAGTGTTGCCTCGATTTTATTGTCGAAAATTGTGCATTTTATTCGAAACTTCTAAAACCTTTACAATAAAGACTCCCTATGTCTTTGTTTTTTTATTAATCAAATTTAGATCATGCTACTGACTTTTAAGGTTTTGTATTATTTTATCAAGCCCGACAAATAGTAAACTATAAAATCATCCCAAATTTTTCAATATTTCACGATGTATCATTTTTAGTTATAATGAACAACGATGTATGATAATGGTGAATAAACGAAGCGTTAAGAAATTAAAGAGGTTCCTTTTGGGTTTTTTGAAAAGTTCATTCCCTGTACATGTATTACTATAAGTAGGCTATTAAAATGGACATCTTCAAATGACCGAATAACAAAAAAAAATCGTCAAAAAAAAAAAAGCCTACACCATACCAGCCAGAAGTTTGGAGAAAACAAACTTGCTGTCGGTACAACTTTTACTAACGTGTCCGCATGTCTAAAACTGTTTTTCCAGACTTCAGATTCTTTTTTCTTTCCAAAAATTTACACTATCTTTGATTCAATGACAAGTTTATTTTGTTAGCAAAATGGAAAAAAAAGATACTTTCAATCATTCAGAAGGATCGTTTAGTTTCTTCACAAACAAAAAAGAGAAAAAAAAGTATAATGTGAGAGGTAAAGAAGTAAGAAAAGTCCATTGATTTCCACCCCTTGTTTTAACCCCCAAATCTAACATCAGTCATCTCCAGGGTGAAGCCTAATAACCTATGTTTACTCACTATCCGTACCATCAACCAAATAGACAGGTGAATCTACGCCCGTGACGTTATGACTTCCCACAGCAAGCTTTATCATAGCAGAGGAACACAAATTCTTGCTGAGCAGTTCATCTTGCAGTCTTTGAGGTATTGGTAAAGCTCTCATCCTGTGCTCTCTTCCCTCACCATAGCCAACAGCTCTCAGCACAGCCAGCTTACTCCAAGTACGTAGAGGCCAGTTTTTCGGACAGAGCTCCTCGACAAGAGATTGGTGCTCATCTGACCCGTTGCCAACTGATTCCGCAACTAAGGCCTGCATCTCTCGGTCCTGCAACATCTTCACGTCTTCTTGGTGAT
Source organism: Elysia marginata (assembly GCA_019649035.1). Lineage (NCBI taxonomy): Eukaryota > Metazoa > Mollusca > Gastropoda > Plakobranchidae > Elysia > Elysia marginata. The sequence continues at coordinate 220,089 of BMAT01001576.1, read as the reverse complement.
AGAAACAGGCTTGAACAAATAGGCTCACGATCTTTTGCTCTCTAAGTAATATGGCAATAAACAGCGGTGATGCACTCGTGTATTTAAAGTTTAGAGCAACAAGGGTAGACCTGAGAGAAAGAAGGTCTCGCACGTTTGACAAGTTCATAAGATTAGGGCGAATCCCAGATTGCAAGAGCAGGCGTGTCATCTCATAATTGCTTTCGACAATACAAATACCCAGCAGCAAATCAAGGTTCGACATATGAGCTGCATGCAGAGAACAACCGGCTTCCAACAAAGCTTTCAGACAGTTGGTGAAGTCACGGCAAACACTATAGCGGCTATAATGAGAGTTATAATAGAAGAGGGTTATGTTGCTATGCCTGTTTATAAGGTGAAAAAACATTTGGTCGAGGTCAGTCTTCCACTGGAGTTTTATCTGTGGAGAGTTCATTAAACTTGTAATGCCACCTCCCACTTCAAGCAGAGTTTTGAGAATTATAAGATCAAGGTTTTTAAAAGCTAGCATAAGCGGGGTTCTGTACTCTCCATCAACTGCATTAGCATCAGCGCCACTGCCAAGGAGCACCTTTACTTTTATTTCAAGTGAGTTTTGCACTGCAACATGCAAAGCTGTGTCTCCATTGATGTCTTGAGCATTTACTTGAGGGTTTTGGGCCAGCAAAGCCTTTAAAACATTGACATTGTTGTGCTGTCCTGCAGCTAGATGGAGTGGAGTTGCTGTTGACATGTTAACATGATTTACATTTGCTCCGTGTTTCAAGAGTAAAGAGACTTTATCCTCTACAGTCTTAGACATAGAACAGAGCTGCAAAGCATGGAACAGTGCCGAGTTACCATTGGCATCCTGTGCATTGACATTTGCCCCGTTTTCAATGATCAGCTCCATGAATCTCAGCGAGCAATTCTTTACAGCTTGCATGAGAATTGTGACACCATCTGTGCTGGCAAAGTCAACATTGGCTCCATACACGATGAGTGTTTCCATAAGAGAGAAATTTTTAGCATTCAAAGCACTCCAAAGAGCAGTCTGCATGTCACTAGAGACATAATTTACGTCCATCCCTTTATCAAGAAACGCAGTCACAACATCAGCTTTGTTTTTCTGGATTGCCATTCTAAGGGCAGTCAACCCATCTGACTCAGCATACATGTTTGCACCGTTGTCAAGTAGTCTGTGTACAGACTTCACATTCATTTTCACAGCTGCGTACATGAGCGGCGTATTGCCAGATGCTGTAAGAGGAATATCAATATTTGCTCCCATGTCTATTAATAGTCTCAGCATCTTAGTGTCGCTCAGCGCAATAACCAAAGGACAGGAGTCCTTGAATTTTTCATTTTGACAAAAATTTACTTTTGCCCCGTGCTCAATCAAATCTTTCACAAGTTTGTAGAATCCAGCTTTGATAGCTTTACAAAATACTTTGTGCAGCTGCTGACTGTCTTTCAACAGTAGATTCCATCTGCCTTTAACATTTTTAAGGACATCGAGCATATTGTGCGTTTCCATGAGCTCTACTTCACAACTGTTCAGTTGGCACCAATGGTTCAGAACAGTTCGAGTGCATGATTTTTCACCACTCTTCACAGCTAGCGTCAGTACTGTCTCACCGGTAAAGTCTTGGGTAAACACATCTGCCCCTGCCTGTAGCAAGAGTTCGGCAACCCCAGTATGTCCTCTCTCGGCAGCCATCATTAATGCCGACTTGTGCTTTGGACGGTGTTTGTTCACATCAGCTCCATGATTCAATAATTTTTGAACTGCCGCTTTTGAACCTGCAGTTGCTGCAAACATGAGAGGAGTTAAATTGCATCTCCAGTGAGTATCATCCACGTTGACCCCTGCCAGAATGAGCACATCCAGCATCTGCAAACTGCAGTGTATCTCCTCATCCCACTCTTCGTCCAATCCATGCATTGCTACGGTTAGAGACGAGCCATCCTCATCGTATTCTTTGATGCAAGAAGGGGAGACTTTCAAAAGTTGGCGCACCAGCTTCAAATTATTGCTGCCCGCTGCTAGATTTAATGGAGGCAAGTTTCTGGATTTGCTTTGGATTAAAACAGTCAGCAAGTCGGCAAAGCCGTTTTTATGGGCAAGATCCATGGCTGTTTGCCCACTATTGTCTTTGATCTGTTCATCACAGCCATTGCCCAGAAAGAGATTTTGGGCAGTCTCATAATCCCACTGCTCCACTGCTAACATGAGCACTGTTCTTCCGGTGTTATCTTGAAAGTTTGGATCGGCCTTGCAGTCATTCAGCAGATACGAGATCAAAGCAGAGCAGCAACTTTTTTCAACAGCCACCATCAATGCTGTTTTACCCTCCGAGTCCTGGCCGTTTATGGGGACACCCTTTTTTATCAGTTGCTTCACAATGTCTAAATAACCATGCTCGACTGCAGACAGTAAAGCCAAGCAACCAGTTTTTGCTTTCCCACCGACGGATAATCCAATATTTAAGATCATCTGAACTATAATTTTTTTGCCCTTCTCAACTGCTTTTAACAAAGCAGCGTTTAAACAGAACGTGGTGAACTTCATACTTTTGTTTTCCAGAACTTCTCTAATAGCGACAATGTCGCCTCCATCGAGTGCTGTGGTCAGCCTGATGTTGTCGTTGAGACGCGCTGCTTTGACTTTGCTTCCTCCATCAAAACCGCAGGAAGATTTGCGCTTTTTCTTGTTACCCTTTTTGGTGCTCATTATTATTTCTTGGTCTGTAGATAAAAGTGTCAATAAAAGGTTACTTACATCCATATTCACTGCAGTATGATTTTAATCATTTAGGTCGAGATATACTTGTGGCTTACGGCCTGCTCTATCACTATGAAATATGTAGAACGTATTACTAATGTTGTGCCTTTCTCAAAGTCAAATGGTCATTTTTTATACAATCTACTAGATTACAATTTTTTTTATGTTTATTTGAAATCAATTATGTGCAAAAAAGCAAGACCAAAAATTACACATGAAAGAGTTTTCATAGACACCCCCCCCCCCTCAATCTCTACTCCGAAAAATTAGATAACTATTCTACGAAACAACATTGTAATTAAAAATCTGAAATTTTCATAAAATAAAAATATCTATACTATAAGAGAAGTCAAAATACCTTCACTAATCTAGATTTAAATATAGCACTGAATGCCATGTAAGCATCATCTTCAGTTATAAAAGATAAGACTTACGGTCGTGAAAATAATAGCTTTTGAGCTTTAAATTAAAGTCTTCATTAGATTGACGCTAAATCGAAGATTTAGAACTTTAATCTAGGTCTAATCTAGAAACTAAAAAAAAAATTCTTAAGGCTTATCTACAGGAACCTTCGGGAATCGATCACCATAGGGCTCAAGTCATTACAATTCAGTGATCGATCTCTGATATGTAGGCTTAGATCTAGGATAGAGAGATGAAAAATAGTATCCGAAGAGAGATGGACTTCCACAGAGGGGTGACACCCCATCTAAACCATAGTACCAAATTCTATCTGATTCTTAGAAATAAAAGGTTATGTAGAATGATATGAATAATTTTATTATATCTAACACTGCGGACGAAATGAAGGGTAAAAAGAGTGATTCCTCATGAAAAAAAATTAACAGTGGCACCCCAGTGAGGAAGTCCTACCCCGAAGAGGAATGAAATAAAAGCTAATAAGAGAAAGATATGCGGGTAAGGCAAAGACAGGAACTAACATAAAGATGATCGGGAATGAAGGAAATAGACAATAATGAGATGTGGATCCACAGTTAGATTAGAAACCCTCCCCCCCCCTTCCCACTTTTCTGCCTACAAAAGCAACAGTCAGATACAATGTGCATTTCAAGTTTTTTTTCACTTTATTAATCCCTTTCGGGAAATTTGGCTTCGTTACTCAGCGTAACTGTGTCGCCACAAGAGCAGCGCCACTAATGCCCCAGCAGACCAGTAGGCCTACATTTAAGGCCACTTTCAACCCATATGCAGGGTGTTGCAGGCGCATTTCACAAATTCAAGAATTGCCTGTAGCTGGGTACCATTTTACAGGTGGGTGGACTGGGGAAAGTTAGGGTAATTGTTTTCCCAAGGCAACTGCAACATGGCATGGTCGGTAATCGACCTCCAGATCGCGAGTCCGACGCGCTAACCACTCTGCCACGCTGCCCCTAGTTTGAGGGCACACAGAAAGGTAGGCAGCCATACACATGTATGTAGTTGGTTATTTGTGTATCTATTTGATCACATTAAGGCCTATTTAAATTGCCCAAAACATTTTTTACATCAGGTTATCTTTTAGGTAGGACCTATTCAATTACTTGCCTGTCTGCCTTTCTTGTGTTTGTCCGATCGTCGGTCAATCCAGTATTTAGATATATATTTACCTAAATCTACCCACCTGCCCACTTACTGACTCGCTCTCATTGGTTGCTGATTAAAGAACAAAATCAGTGTAATATATCCATTTTGTTGTCCTTTTTTCCAAACAGCATTCACACACTATCTTCAAAAATGTTTATATAAACACCAACTCAAAATTTTGTAATCAATTCTATTTAAAAAAAAACCTTTCCAAACAGAAATATACCAATCTCAAGTTCGACGGAGAGCAATATTTCCCTTCAGTAGGTCCTGTCATCCAAGACTCACACCAACACTGCTTCTTAGAAGATTTAACTAATAAAAAAACCAGCCTCTAAACATTATATGTGAGGCAAAAAGGATAAATAAGGCACAGGTCGCTGATACTAATTTGAAGTTTTTAGTTATGAAGATATGCTATATATAACTACTCGCTGCACTTTTGATAACTCAAGATATAAATTGGCCAAACCTATAGGTTTTTCAACCCTTTTAAAGGCCATAGAACACCGTTTTAGAAAATGTTCATAGCTCAAAGTGTTGGAATTTTGATAGGTTGATTCACCCTGGTCTAAATGAAAAACTGGCAGGATTTCCACACTGGGGGCCACTATTTCTTATTAAAAGTTACTCTTAATAGTAACCGTTCATTTCGTCAGCAATGTTCGTTATAATTAAAAATAATGCATTTCATTGCTCAGGAAGATTTACTTCTAAAAAATCAGAGAATTTGTTACTATGAAATTAAGGCTTAGAATAGGGTGGCAACCCTCTGAGAAAATCCTTCCGAAAAACTTACGATTGCTGAAAACCTGTGTATATATATGTCGACAACACCCCGTCTCAATCCATCAAAGTTGACGAGGAAATCTCATTGGCACACAGAATAGCTAGCGCCAACTCTGGTTTCGGTAGACACTAGACAGTGTGATTAGGAGGAAGTTTTCGGATCAGACCAATGTACCAAGAAGTAGACCTTCTCTCTATGCTGTCAGCCTATGAAACCTGAAAGGTGTGCAGTCGGCGTGCCGATAGCTTTCTTCTGATTCTGTGTTGAGAAATATACGGTGGAATCCTGGTAAAGTCAACACCTCGGGACCGCAAAACATGTTGACTTTAACCATTACAAAAATGTAAAGAAATACAAAATGGGACTCAAAACCAGAGTTGACTTTGAGCAAGAGTTTCCCTAAAGAGTGTTGACTTTAAGTGGATTTAATGTCGTTCTTAACAATACGAGCACATTGAGTAATGTTCGGATTGTTCAATGTGGAAAATACGTAGAGGAAGCTTATGTAGGCCCGAGGTGTAATTACTATGTAGCCTACAGTGTGTTAGCCTACATAGGTTTAAAAAGCATACGTTCAAAGCTCAGTTGCCTAAAATGAAGGCAAAACATAAACAGGTCTTTGCACATTCATGCATTGTAGTCTATGTGCTTCACATTTTTATGTGAGTTGGTTCAAAATACAAATGGCAAAGCAGAGTTTGTAAGCAAGAGGGTCGGACTCGTGGCCGCCATGTACATGGTAGTGGTAAACATAGAGGAGTGAGAGATGTGTTCAATTTGAGTAATACGGTATTGGTCTGGTACTCAGACCATCTCAGTGAGGTAGTCCCAAACACTGGAGATCTTCAACTAGAGACTGAAAACTTTCCTGCTTCAGAACTTTTAAATCTGTGTCGACTAAGTACCCCTGCTGATTGACTGTTCTTTTTTCACTATTGACATCATATTTAGGGGTGCGCGCGTGAGATATGGTATATGTATGTATGTGTGTGTGTGCCTTTTGTGTAATCTACGCGTGCAAGCATGTGAATGTGAACAATGGGTTCAGCTACAGACTTGTATGCTAGAGCGCAATGCGCACTGTAAATTTTATCTATTATTATTATTATGTCGGTCGCGCTGATACAGACAGGCCAAATCGTCGGACGTTAACAAACATCTCCCTGGCCGGCCCTTAAAATATTAAATGTTTCCAGTTAATATTCGTTCCAACTCATTTTAAAACACCTTTCACCATAGGTCCATTCACCAGTTTTAAAATAACTTGTTTACATTTTGATGGTTTAGTCCCCACTTCAGGTCGCGTTGGTCGAACTATATCACAGCAAATGATCGAAAGATTTTAATGGTATGAAATTAGCAGTAGAGACAATTAGTCCCTAAGTGGAAACGTCTGCCTTTAGTATGATTCGAACCTTCGACTTATTGTAGCTTCGGCACCCACCGCCTTGCCTTATGGAGAAACATAGCTTATTCCATATCGTCAAAACGCTCCTGAAAAAGAAGTTTCATAACGATGGTCGCTGCTTAGCCTTTCTAAGCGACTTGCTTGCCTGGACGGGAAGCAGCAATTGTATGACAGGATGGTTAGAGTAGCCAAAGACTAAGTTAAGGACTAGAATCAAATCCGGAACTACCACCGGAAAAAAGAAGCGAAAATCTTAGTCTCTCTTAAAATTGCCGCAAGACAGGGCCTAACCCCTTTGTCTACACTAACCATCCTGTAATACGAAAATACCCTCAAAGGCAACCATTAAAACCGGAAGCGCACCAACACTTAGCGACCCATTAGGCCATCACAGCAAAGCTCCAAATGTAGACTCAAGCAGTTAATAGGACTGGTGTATTCAGTTTTAGTTGTGGGGCCTGTCTGAGTATTGAGACAGTCTTTATCATGGCAAAATAATTATAAACAAGTGTTTGCACAATAATTATATACAACGATATATTTTATGAATGAACTTTATTGGTCCTTTTGGGAACTTTGGCATGGTATTACAGCAAGTTGTCTAAGAAAAAGCATAAAAATACACCCAGCCATAGAAAGTAACATTTGGCGCAGTTGTGCGTACCACATTGTTTATCACAAAATAAAATCACTGTTTAGTCACTTGCTAATTCCCGACCTCC
>BMAT01001576.1:156311-171397 GCA_019649035.1 Elysia marginata | reverse complement strand
CTTAAAAACTACAAATGATACAAATACTAAATAAACATTGCAAGAAAGCTTAGAACATGTTCTTAAAGGTGAACTTAATTACAAGCCTCTTATATTATCTTAAAACCTACTAATTTGTAATTGAAAAACGATAACATTGAGAAAATGCGTAAAAATGCAAAAATTAAAATTTTTCAAAAATTGATTACAATGCAACTGAAATAATTTAACTGCACAAAACTGTTATATTTGATAAGTTTTTACTTTATCAAAGGCCTTTTTTGAGAGAGGGGGCTTTTAAACAAAGTTTTTGGTTTTAAAATGGGCACTCATAAATAACTTAAAAACCCTAAAAATCAAGTCCGGAACACGCACCATAATTTGATTGATTTTTAATTTTTATTTTCTTTATATTTGCCCATGTTGCCTTCAACTTTTTAAGTTTAAGTAATTTGTATTTTTATGAATCTTTTAGGTTTAGGTGTATTAAAGTAGATATAAAATTTATAAAATAAAATTAATTTCTATTTTTGTTTACAACTTACATGCAGGTTGATCATGAAATGTTTTAAAAATGTTGTTTTCACTTATTTCAGTTTTACTTCAGTGTTCCTGTATGCTGTGTTCAGTTCTTTTCATCTAAATTTTTTTTTAATAATGATAATTACTAGTTAAATTTGAAAGGTCTGTTTATTATAAATTTAATTGGAACTTGTTAATTTATTTCACCCAAACAGCCGAGTTCCTGATAGTTACTGTAGAATAAATTATCTGAAGCTTTAAACATGTTTCTAAAATCGGAACACAACAATATATATAGACGTTGCATTCTCTATTGAAATCGACTTTGCATTTGAAAAAAAAAACAACTTCAAGCCCATTCGCCTGGCATTCAGCCTATGCCTTTGAATTATTAATAATTAATAATATTATAATTTTTATGTGCGGTTGTCTTGAAGCCAACGCAATGCATTGCTATGTGTGCTTTATGACCGAAAATTGTTTCTACCATGAAGACACTAATTTTTTTGTTGATCGGTATTTTTTTTAATGTTACAAATATTTAACTTGAAATGATCAGTTGACATTGCTAATTGCGGTGAGTGGTGTTTGAGTCGGGTCTAAAAAGGAAAACGGTACACCACTGTGATAGTGCGAAACTGAAAGTATATTAATTATCTAGGCTAAGTTCAGCTTTAGGCGAAAGCACGGGTATCCAAAGGGCCCAAATTCCTATCAACAATGTAAATAATATTTGACATCCAAATTATAAAAATAGTTCAGAATTATTTAAAGATACTTCGTTTGGTTCAAAATGACCCTCCACCCCTTTCAATCAAGTTGGTGCACCACTTTCTCGGAAAAGAATAAAGCACCGCCATCTTGGATTTTTAATGATTTCCAATTTCTCATCGACCGCCCATAAGTTATAAATTTACTGAATAAAAAGTGTTACTGAAACAGTTTTACTGTACCATCAAAGCTAAAATTAAAAAAAAAAACAACTGCGGATATTCGGAAAAAAAACCTCTTTGTACTACTACTAAATTATCATTGACACGCGAGCCCGATCTTACTTCGCGGATCTGCCCGTTCATTCATTCTTCTAGTGTAAACATTGGGAGGCGATTTATAGATCTAGATTGAGAAAGGAACAAAAAACTCTTCAAAGATAAAGGCTTTACGATTTTAAATTTAATTATAGTTTCATCTATTCAGCTTTTTCGCTTTGCTACTCTAGTCCAGGCCTTAGGTCTAGCATCGCAAGGCTAACTCTTTCACTCAGCAGCGCTAGGCCTAGTCTTCTACCGATACCGTGTTCAGTGTTACTTAGCCTTGGGTATGGGCAACGGGCGTTGGGGCTCTGTGTTTGAGTACTAAAAAAACGGGGTCGTCATGAATGAATTGATGGCGCTCCTGGCAAAATTGACCAATCGGGTTGATTTTTCAGTATAATAGAGTTCAGATGTTACCTTTCGTACGGAATAAAATCCAAAAGCCTTTTCATTGGAATACGGTCGCGTTTTCGGTTCTAAAAAAAGACAAGTTTTAACTCGGCACTACACACGCTAGATATTATCGGATCAGCTTGGAAAGCACACCGTTCGAAAGTGTGTTCATCGCAGGTTCTTGTAGTCTTTATTTCAAGTCGATACGATGATTTTGCGAGGAGCGCCACGAGTTTTCGTGAGACATATCCAATCCCTCTGGCGCAAGGCCGGCCGAAAATGTCGGTCTACTTACTGATTGGGAGCTGTAGAAAAACTCATTTAATTAATATTTAGAATACTTAAAGCAACTTTAAAACGACATAACACGATAGCCAAAAGAAAGATGTAAACACTGATATAAATTTTATGAGGATACATAAACAACAAGTTGGAAAACTAATAGGTTAAAGACACACGTTTTCACACACATTCAGCAACTCTTCGCCAGTCTGAGTGGGCACTTTCTTATACCTAGTGTAAATGAAAGTTTTAAAAAACTTTTGTTGTCAAACAAGGGCACAAAACGCATATAAACTATTTTAAAATGGAAAAAAAATTGATTACTACAGTACACTGAAATAAGAAACAGTAGATATAATTATTTAGTAATGAATGTTGACCTCAGTGACTTTAACAAAAAGTTAAGAGATTGCAGATAAAAAAAAAAAAGTTTATAACTTAATTCATAATTTTGTGCACAAGAAATAACTTTTAACAAATTTGTTTATCTGCAGTGGTGTTAAGAATTGGTACATTTGTCATTGAATTTTGAAAAATGCAAATTACATACCATTCTCAATATCCAGAACAGATTTCCTGTTGCCTTTAGCAGCCACAGTGAGGTCTTCAGTGAAGGACATTTGTTTCACTATGTCCTCTTTCATCTCATTTATCATTGCAAGCAAGTCCGCATCCCACAAAGGATCCAGGGATTCCAGCAACTCTTCTAAGTGGTGTTTAGAACTGTAGTACCAGGCTTCATTCTCTCCTTCACTGAAAATCGTTGTATGTAAAATGTTCTGTTTAAGTTACCTTAGTAAACCATAGCACTAGGAAAGTCTTTTTGAAGAAAGTAAGAAAAGTAAAAATGTACTTAAATCATACGAAGATATGCTAGCAACTCATACACACACACACACAAAAGCAGGGAAATCTCATATCTTCATATTATAATATAGCCAGTTAGCACTGATGTTGTAGGTCAACAGTTGCCTGTACAAACTATTTAGTGCAGAGAAGCTATCAGTTTGAAGAACCCAAGACAGTTTTGATTTTTTATCACACAAAGATTTCCACCAGATTTCATAGTTGAAAAAGCAGAGTGGTAAGCGCAGCATGAAACTAAAGCTTGAAGCTCTTTTAAGGTTTTAGAACTTTTTGCTTAAGACACTTCCATCTTTTTTAGCTTCATAAATAATGTTGAAAATTTAAAAATCATGCACAATTTTAAAAATTAACGTAGGTGTAAAAATAAAAAAAAATTATCTACCCAACACAAAAGGGCAAAAGGCAATCTTATTAACTACTTCACAAGCATTGAACATGGAAGTGTAAGAGTAGGATGTAAGAAATATGAATAAAGGAGTTAAACTATAATTGTGTAGATGCATTATACATAGTTTAGCCTTACATTATGACATAAGAGATATGCTATTGTCTCAAAGCTCCCGAACAGCTCTTTAAAGCATTTTGATCATAACCCAAGTTATTGTACAGTGGAATCCTGATAAAGTCAACCCCTTGAGACCAAAATATGTGTTGACTTTAAGCAAGAGTTGACTTTTTCCATTACAAAGAAATAAAGAAATACAAAATGGGACTGCGGAAATACAGTTGACTTTAAGCAAGATCCTCCCTTAAGTGGATTCCACTGTATTTGGAAAATAGAGGAAAAGAGAACCATTCTTGAGAAAATAAGAAAATATAGGCCTATAATATTACAAAGGATTGGAACAGAGGTGACCGTCAACCAATCCTCTAGGTATATCTTTATTCCAGCCATGATTTCAAAGATTTCCTAGTTTCATACGGATGAATACTTGATACACTTTCTATTCTTTTATTGTGTGTGTGAAAAATAAACTCATTGATAGAAAATGTCAACTTTAAATTTTAAATTTCACTACAGCTTTTTTTTTGGTGATATTGCTATACAGGTAGTCATAAAATATGTTAAAATGCAAAATATGACAAGGGAAAAAAGAGGATGAAAAAAATTAGAAACCAAGTCTTGGCTAATAAAGTTAATAAAAAAAAACATGCGAAAATGCAGCAAATACCTATAATATTATAATCTTAAATACAGAATTTAACAGGAGTGATTTCTAATCTTGTCCATGTAATCAAGTTAGAATTGGTCAGCACTTACACAATAATTCTCCGACACAAAAACCAGTATTTCCTGGTGTGTCTGTCATAGCCCAAAGGCTCTTGCCGACAGAGAAGACCACTTTTCTCAGCCTCAGAGATGCAGTCAGTAACTCCCTTAATCTGAAAAAGTTATTTAAAAAAAAGACTTTAAAATGAAAAGTTTAGGCCTACATCTTGTCAGAATTTGTTTTATATCTTAGTAAAGTTTTAACGAGTAATCAAAGATGTAATAAATAAATAAATAAGAGAATTTATTGCTTTCTCCTTCTTAAGCTTAGTCTAATAGTAACATGGAATTTATAACTGTAACAAGAGCATTTAAAGCAATATTTATTAAAGACATAGGATAGACTTTAATTTAACCTTTGGTAAATCCTAAAAGATAAAAGATAAAATAGCCCTGTTATAGTCCTTTTCAGTTTTTAAAGACTCTGAGAATATGCCTAATGATATTAGAGTATTGGCTATGTTTTAAAAAAGAAGGACCAGTGCAAACAAAGACTTTAAGCCCAAACTTTATTTTGGGTTCTGCCAAGATCTGTTTTGTCTCGAGATTGGAGTTGGTTTGGTGATTTTAGATATTATTACTAATTTAGAAAACAAACTAGGTTTAGAAAAAAATTCATGTAAACCTGGTGGGCCCTGCATACACTGCAAAGCCAGTCATCCTCAGGGACTTCTTGCATAGGTGGCTCAACACAGGTGAGGTGATACACTGCTGAGCATGTCTCACAGCATAACAGGTCCCCCAATCTGTTATAAGAGAATTATAAGTTATCAAGAAATAAAGAAATCAATACAAGGATTCATACAACCTTATTTTGTAGTTTCGCTCCTCAAAAAGAAGAAACTTTGGTTGAATTTCAAAAATACATTGAAAAAAAATAATACAAAAGCATTACCTGAGTTGAACCTTTTAAAAGAAAAACTTATACTTTTTAAATTTATCTAGCATCTAACTTTCAAGTGTCATGTAAAAAGTATTAGTCACACAGGCCTTGAAATTTGAAAGGAATCTGAGAGAGGAGATTTTTTACTAAGTGCTGACCTGTCACAGTGTCAAGAGTGCAAATCACACCTCTCCAATTCTTTTCACATATAAAATTTTAAACAAACAAATTGAGGTAGACATGAGTTTTTATATATCTTTTCATAAAATATCAAAAATTTCATGGCTTTAATAAAATCTTTAAAAAATGTCTTCATTTTCAAAACAGCAAGACCTTTGAAGGTCAAAATTGTGATGTCCTTGGAAGTGGAACTCATTCACCTTGGACTAAAAAATAGATTTATTTCATGTAAAAAATGGGAATGGAAGTTTATAATATAATTCTATGCCAAACAATGAGTGAACTATATATAAATTTGGTTGTTTTTTATGGAACTTCCAAGATTTTAGTTTTTGTATAGATGTGATTGGAAAAAAATAAAATTCATGTGTGTTTTCCAGTGTGAAGTCTGTGCAAATCAATTGTAAAATAATAGTTTTGCGTCCCAACTTCAAAGACTTACCAAGCGAAGCCCCTAGAGGTACTATTGGTGTTACCTGTACACTACTGTGTTTATGTGTACTTGATCTATTAAGACTACCCGAGAATCAGTTAGAGCCCTAACTAGCCATTTATAATCAGACTGCCTGAGAACAACCATAGCTTATGAAAAGTCAGCTAGCATAGACATAATGATCGCTGGTCTTGAAAGATTTCACACCTTTTGTGCAGTATGGGAGAGGACTTTGAATAAGATGAAGGTCCTTGTATCACAAATATTGGACCATAAGTATAATAATAATTTTACATGAAAATGAAATTCTTTATTTCACAGTACAGAACAAAGTCCATTTGCCTAATTTATGTAATGCGTCATAAATATTTGCAATTAATTATTAACTTCCAAAAACTTTTAATAAAAGGAAATTAAAACTTAGGAAATATATGCAAAATTCAATGCTCAGCTTTATTTTCTCATTAATTGCTTAAATTTTGGAACCACTTTCTAAATGAGGTGGTAATTTGCTAGCAGCTATTGAAAAATCAAGACTTTCAAATCTAGTCTAGACCCTTCTGCACTTTTCATTTTTTTTTTCTTCTACTACAACTACAACAGAGCGAATTCTCATGATTTGTCATAGTCTCACCTTGCAAGGCTTTACGAGGTCATAAGCAGGAGTGGCAGCTTTGAGATTAAAATATTATTTCTAGCACGCATGCACACAAGTTAAGATAGAAACTACTTTCCGTTTGAGATCAGCAACTTTCTTGTTTCGTTGTCACTGTTCAGTCTGTCACTATTGTCAAGTGTATCTTTAAGAAAAAGCTGGTCCGTCAAAAAACAGTATTGCTTAAAGATTTTGTCACCGTCAACAGTCAAAGCAGTCGATTGGATTTTTTCCCGGATCCAAATTTGCTTCTCAGTTTGAATATATATTCATTGATATGGCACCATACACTCATGTCAGCTAGGCCCCTGTAACACTAACAGGGTTCAGAGGTGCTTCAACCAACCCGTAATTTACACAACGACGTCCTTGTTGCATGGTGGTTGTAAATCATACACCCTAATAGTTACATAATCAGTAACCTAAAACGACCCTGTAACTAATTTAGTTACAGAGTGATTATAATTCATAAGGCTACTGGAACCTGGACAAATGAAATGTTGGGGAAGGAGATAAAAGCGATTTCTGTATGCTTCAAAAGATATAAAGTTTAGCTTGCAGAAAACGCCCTATAGGCTAAATTAACCAAAGGGTTAAAATCAATCAGCTTTCAATTTTGATGAAACATGTTTTTTGTAAAATATATTGCGAGGAATTTTTAATACAAAAGAGGTACTCACTTGTGACACGCTCTGCAGTGATCATCATAATGGATGTTGCCTTCATTAAGTATTTCTTCTCTGACTTTGGTAGTACCAAGGAATAAATCTGTGAGGGTTTGCAACACATTTATCTTGTCTGCATAGGGCACGAAAGGATAATTTGGTGATTCTAATATGGATAAATGGGCTCTGAATTCTGGATGTTTTTCGCTGTCCAAAAAAGCACGAAGAATTTCAGGCCACGTCATAGGGTCAAGAAAAAATAATGATACATTAATACTGTCTTTCAAATCTTGAGGGCCAAAGGCAGTATTACTACTCTCCTCTTCTCTAAATATTGCTTTCAATAATGTCAAATGTATTTCAGCTAATAAATTACTTTGTTCTTCTGATAACAAACATGCACAGAAATCTTCAAATGTAAATGGAGAAAGGCGCAAAATAGTCCAAAAATGCCTAAGTACTTCATAAACTCCTACAGCACCTAAAACGTGATCAGGTGGTAATAACAAGTCCGTTGCACTTTGAGGAAGCTCAAGAAATGGTATGTCCTTATCTTCTGGGATATCCGGTGTTTTAGGTCTTTTCAAAAGAAGTTTTCTCCTACTCACAGAACTGCTAACTGTACTTAGGCTTTCATTATCACTTGATTCTGGTTCTGAATCTTCAGCAGCAAAAGAAGCATCTTCATCAGAGGCATCCTCTGGGAATAGAGAATCTGTGTTGTCCAAGTCAGTGATGTCACTAGATCTATCTTCAAGCTCAGGGATTGAAGATACGTCGTCATCGTCTGCAATCAATTGTGAGACAAAGTGTCTACCTTTATGTGCTGCAGCTCGTCCCCTTGTTCTTTCTGAACGACCTGAGTGCAGGTGGGATACTGGTGATGCAGATCCACTGTTGTTGTGATCTTGATTTTGGTATGCTTTTGGCTTTCGCAACAAATTCGTTCGATTTGTTGAAACTGGTGTTTTGGGAGGGCGTCCTCTCGCCCGTCTTGGTCTTGTGGACATATTTTGAGTTTGATTACAATTCTATGGCATCTCAAAACGAAAGTAGGCAAGAGGTAGCTAATCACTGTGGCCTCCCTTTGAGATTTGCTGCGTTTTTAGTTCTCATGGTTGAAAATTTTAGGAAGCCGCCATTTCACAACGAAAGTCACGTGACCAGACGGTCGCCTATAAAGGTATTTTTTGACAAATTTTAGGTATAACATACACTGTTTCAGCTTCTAACTAGTATGGGCAACAAGATTATACCCCACTGTATCAATATTTTGCCACAAACATCGCGAAGAAATGTTCAGATAGCTAAATTTGAGAGGATAATGAAATTTCCAATCGAGTCGTCCTGCGCTCATTGTAGATGGTGGCGCTTCAGTAATCGTGAAATTGATTGGTCGGTTGGCTCATTAGACCCATATAGCTATTTTATGAATTAAATGTGCCTCAGGCCGTACAATTGGGTTTTGTTTTGATAAATTAGCTGTCTAAATGTTACAAAAAGCATAATTTAGTTGACTTTGCTCTTCAGGTGAATAGATAAACAAGAAAAATAAGAGTTTTCAATTTGATCGCTGACCAATCGGAAGAAGGCTTACAAATTTGTTTCGGGTGAGGTCTCGGAAGAACTCTGCGATTTGACGTGAAGGTCCGTTGTTTCGATTGTCGGATAATAGCCCGTGGTATGTTTCAGTTTTGTACTGACATTTGTTTATTTTAGAGTAAAATGGAATTAACATTACATTTTATTTTTTTATACTTCAAATATTTTATAAAAATGGTTGTCTTCGAGTATCTTGGTACTTATCCAGTAATGTGTATGCCATAGATAAGGGGTGAAATTGAATGTTGATACAAATTTTTGTTTAATGCACCTGTATCTAGTTGGTGTTTAATACACCTGCTTTAGGTTATTAGTGAAATTAAAATTTACAAAACAATTCACTACAATAAACTCAATGATGTATGATAATGCTTATATAATGTAGCTCTCGCGCATTAAATACAAACGTTAAGCGTAGGTAGGCCGAGAGGATTGTGGATACCGTTAGTCACAAGAACACGCCAATCTGGCATATTCGGTCCATGTCAACATAAACAACTTTCTTTTTCTAAGAAAATGGCAGCCACCGCAGTGGACCATACTGTAAACGGACCTCGGGCCACAATGTACACTCTGAAACCTTATCAAACTATTGATGTCGTACAGCTCCCGACCGTGATGTATAAAATGAATCCGTATCATAAAATGGATAATGAAGAATCGCCATCGGTAAGTACCACTGTATTATTAGTTTCTTCTGCTTAGGCTAGATTCTAGAGATACTAGATCTATTACAATACAGTACACGTAACAACCTGAAAACGCATACCCGGTAGTTAAGAATAAGATGGTAGATTTAGTTAGACATGCTCGGTGCTCATTTATGAGTAACCTTTTTGTTTGTGCTTCATTCAGGACTGATTTGTTTGATTTTCTTGTCATCAGTGATATTTGGAGGATTCTTTTCAAGAACAATATTTGTATTGCCTCTAATTCTAAATCTAGGCTAATGTTTTCTGGCTGTTTTGAGGTTGTCCATAGTCTAACTTCACAATCACATCTACACCGTTTTAAGGGTAGGTTCTAGATCTAGATCTCTATTTTTATAGAACTGAATTGCTCTTTGTCTTGTTTGAATGGAGATGTTTTTATTTGATAGGAGTCTTCATTTTCTAAATCTAAGCTCTAGACCATTAGGTTCCTAGGTATTTGAACTGCTCTGGCTATTTTAGTTTAAACTTTGACAGTAGTTTTTACCGTTGGGGATATGTGATTCCAACTGACGACCTTGCACTTCTGACTTTTTAATTTGAATTTTTATGTTATTTCTAAAATTGAAAGCACTTTGTCTTAGAAGCATAACAAAGAGAATTACAATCTGATGGCACAACTGAATTTTCTCATTTCAAACTCATTTCTAAAAAGATTTTGACGTCCATTACTTTCTTACTGATATTAATACCACAAAAAAATTAAGCTACAGGCTGGAAAGGATTTCCACAGAGGGTACCTACCATTCTATTTCAAGTCTTAAGTTTCTTGGTACAATGAATTCTCTAACTAGTCTAAGTTTTTTTAGAATTAAAGAGTGCTGAGCAATGAAATGTATTATTTTTTATCATAAACAACATTGCTGACGAAATGAAGGGCTAGTCTAGTATGAAGAGTAATTTTTAGTAACAATCAATAGTGGCACCCCAGTGTGGAAATCCTTCCACAGGTTGTTGATCAAAACTTTTAGAAATCATGTCTCGTGTCCTTCTCATTCCATAATTTCATTCTTTTTTTTTTCTCTCTGCCTTAATCATCACCTGCCTTTAAGCTTCAGAACAGACTGCAGATCTTTCTAAAAGCAGTTGTTAAAGTCTGGGTGACGCATTGCATAAATTAGAAAAAATGAGACCTGTTTAGTGTTTGTTACTAGAAATAACATAATATCATACAAATGAATTTAAATTGTAAGGTATAGGTTGGTGATTCTAGTGAAATACTGGGCAAAAAACAACATAATCAATATCTAATAAAGAAAAATAATTTATTGAAATAACTATAAAAACATCTTCACCTGAATTATATATAAGTTATAAAATATTTGATGATTCTGTCAGTTAATTACAACATGTAATTATACATTTGTTTGACCCCTGCACTCTATCTAACAAAGAAATTCCCGCTGTATGCTAAGAAAATTTTCAAAGGTGGATAGGTAGAGATGGTCTGTCTAGATCTACATCTAAAATTTGAAGAAGACCAAAAGAAAATAGATCTATGCTTTTTATTTTTAGTAAGGATATTTATGTAAAAAAAAACGATCAAGATCTTGAATTTTCTTAAACATGTAGAAGATTTAGTTAATAAATCTTACAAGTGCAGTGTGCTTTCAAAACGCATTGGGCCAGTAGGGCATTAGCATGCACGTCGTACAAACACAGTACGGTCAAGTGGTTAACAAAATGTGAGTTTGGAAGCCATATTTTAAGTTGACTGCATTATGTGCTTTTTGGGTGCTCCTGTTTCAGTTCTCCCTTTGTGGTAAATTTAAACAGTGACTCTTAAACTTAAAGTCTTATATTTTGTGTTAGGAAGAAATAGGCGTTACGGTTAGTTACAGAAAGGAAAATGTTATTGACTTTGTATGATCAAACAGGGTCAAAAGAATTAAGTCCATAATTTTCACCTTATTTTTTAAGATTAAAGTCTTTGCCGAATTTCTGCTCAAAGAAGAAATCAAATCTGCAGATAAACTATGAGATCATTCACAGACGTATCAAAATCAAATGGTTAATGATTACATGTACTTATTTAAGTGTTTACCTCCATTGACCTTACGTTAACCCATCCTTAGCACTGCGCCGGTAGATCCATTTTTCCCTTCATTTCCTTAAACAAAGCTAAACCTCACTTATAGTGCAGATCTTACCAGGCTAGTTAGTCACTCAAATGGTGCAAATACAACAGGTTTTAGTTAACATATTACACAAAAAATCAATTTATATTGAAGTAGAAAATTTGTTATTGGTGTATGTGAATTTGCATGCAATGTCAAATTAATCTTGCAAAAGCAATTCTTGTTCTAGCTTTATAAATGCAAGCCTACAGCCTGGCCACGGACGCTCTCTTGTTACTGTTAGCATTAAAAACCTTTTAAGCTGCATGAAGATTGTGAAGTAATACTAATATTCTGGCATGGTAAATTTAAGGCTAGCTACCAGCAAAACCAATCAATAATATTAGTAGACGAGAAAAAAAAACGTCTGTTAAATATAACATCAGCTTTGACCATGCGTCTGGGATCTGTCTTTAAATCAGGCATGAAAACTGCAAGGTCACATTTTTCCTACCCTACTCTGTGTAGCAGTGCTTATTTGATTTATGAGGTACAATGTATAATAATTTTGTCGTCACCTTGTGTTGTGAACAAGCTATTTCACAAACCTATTCATGAAAAGGGCAGTAGTCAGGTTAAAGAGGAACTACCAATCTAGTTGAGGTAAATACAATGTACATGTACTGACAGTGGTACGTTCAAGGTAAATGCCAGTGTGGCAGAGTTCACTTATATTACAGAACTGCTTTATAGAAACGCAGTGTTTCTGTATTTTCAAGATGCTTATAACGTATTTAAAGAGAAAGACTGGGGATGGTGAAAAAAATAAAATTCAAAACCATGCGTTAAAAAAGACCACCATTTTAAATAGTTTAAATCTTAGCTTCATAGTTTGTATTTGTTTTGCTTTTGATGGATGTGCATTACAAACGATTGATTTTTAACAGCGTATTTTTAAGTTAGGGGGAAAAAACAACGCAAAATGCCTGCCCGCATCGATAACCGGAGACTGAGCAGCTTGTCCTTGGTCGCATCAATTTTGATACAGTTAAGGCTTGCCTTTGGCCAGGTCAGCGTATAAAGTTTTTTTTTTTACCAGAGGAGCTTTGAGTATCACCCGCGGCGTGCGCCCACTCATCCCGCTCCCAGGGGCACCCAAGCGTGACCTGCTGGACTTGTTCTACCTTTCGCTCCTTCTTTGTTGCGGTGGACCTGGTGGGAACTACAAAGCCCATTGCTGTGAGATCTGATTCTGAAGCTTCGGTACTGGGTTGAGTGTCGGAGGTGGGGGGTTCTAGTGTGTCGCCATCCGCTCGTCCTCGGTATGTGCTCCCGAGCTTCTGCCTGTCGCTGGCGAAGCCTTAAATGTGCTGGGTGAGGGTGGTGCCAGCGACACCCCCGTTATTTAGTTTTAAGCCTAGCTCTTGTGGGGATTTTTTTTCCTGCTAATTCTCATCATGGGGAGGGTAGTCCATTGGTCGGATTTTCCCAAAGCTTCCTGTCGTTGCATTGTATACAGGTGCCGGGGCGTTCTCGGGAATTCAATCACACTTTGGCGCGTAGAATAAATTTCAACTCATCCGGTCCACATTGGCCTAGGTGTGGGTCAAACACATCATGGTCTCGATCTCGATCTCCAGTTTCATTTTCTCCACATTCGGCAACAGCAAGGAACCGTCCATGGTGTTTTTATGGTACCAATTTTAAGATGATACAGTGTTTTCACTTAATTAAATTAACTGTGCTTTCTGCTCCATTCAAAACGATCCTACCAGTTCAAGACATTGTCACTCACACAACCTGTATTTTAGAGCTGAAGTTTCGTTTGAACCGAGGAAATTCCACACACAAACACACCCTCCCCGGCCAGGCCTATTTAGTATCACTTTCAATTCCTGTGTTTTACTCAAACTGGGCCAGATTGCGAGTGAGTTTGAATTAAAGATTCCAGAAACTGTTTCATCGTGCATTGTAACTCTTTGTACTGTTATGCTGTGTTTTATGTTCTAGTATTTAAAAAAGTGAAGCTTGTGCAGTTATTCAAAAGTGGCGGGTGTATTCTTGCTAGTTAGATTGTATGGACCGGTTTATTATTAGTATATTACATGTATTTATTTACATAATTATACATGTATTGGACTTAGAGTGACAAAGATAATTATGTATGTTACAGGTTCGTAGAATAACTGAACACATTGCATCGCGTGTGCTGGACATTACCATGGGAACCAAATCTCTCTCTCTCTCTCTTTCTCTCTCTCTCTCTCTCTCATTCACTCTCCTTTTGTTGGCTTAGGTTCTTTATTTTTTACCTCTTACAGTGTTTTACCCGCACCCCCCTTCTCATCTCTCTCTCTCGGTCTCGGTCTCCTTGGTAATGGTGAAGAAACAAAAGTGGTATTGGGCAGCCTAGGTAGACATCAAAGTGCCTCATTAAAATTTAAAACGCTACATTGCACGCAAAGTTGTATAGTGTGTGAACCGTTAATTTTCCTTCTCAAAGTTGCTTTCTCTTCGTCACCGGCCGCCCTGCCCTGCTAAATGTGCTAACTAAATATTATTAGCACATCTTTCTTTCTGTTGGCTTACTCAGTGACATAGCTCCTATAACATCCTTTGGTATAGCTGGGAATATGTCAGAGAAAGACTCTACTTCTAACCTTTTCACCTGGTCAGCTAAGAATGCTCAGTAGATTCGTTACGCGTGAGTAACCGAAAAACACCAGCCCGACTTAACGAGCTAGCCATACACTCTATTACTATCCTACCGCGAGGAAAGGTTATTGGTTGCCTGGTTTCCACCATAATGGTGGGTTGTACACTATCTCTATGAGTGTAATGATAAAGGTATGTGACTGTGAGTATGAGGTCTTTGCTCTTACTTCGGCTAAATGCGAGCTGCTATCATCAGGGATATAAATCTTTCAGATTTAAGCCGCTTTCAGCTTTTTCCCCTCTAATTTGGGATTTCAGCTCAAATATAATTTTTTTCTCAACTTTATTGAGAACATTATTATCAATAATTCAAGA
This sequence comes from Elysia marginata, assembly GCA_019649035.1. Classification (NCBI taxonomy): domain Eukaryota; kingdom Metazoa; phylum Mollusca; class Gastropoda; family Plakobranchidae; genus Elysia; species Elysia marginata. The sequence continues at coordinate 156,835 of BMAT01001576.1, read as the reverse complement.
CCTGTTGACAAAGAAACCTTTTGCAGTGTTAAACTTAATTAAGAGACCAACTTCTGCTCGTATAAGCCTTCTAGAGAAATGCCCTCACCTATTGTTACTTTATAGTTCTTTTGATTCCGAAGCACTAAGAGTCACATGTTGATTTTAGCTTTTTTTTTTTAATTGGCCATTTACAACCCTGTATTATCTTTAGCCCAGCTAAACAACGCACAAAATTGAATTTGTTATTATGTGTGTTGGTGTCTTTCTTTTATTTTCTTCTTTCCTTCATGTTTCTTTCTTCTTCTTCTTCTTCTTCTTCTTCTTCTTCTTCTTCTTCACTCTCTTATCCGTTATATTAAACTTTTCGTTGAACCGCAACAGTAACATTATGGCTTGCTTGCAAGTGTAATAATTCATTTACTGAACGTGTAATCCCTCGCAAAAATACACCTAGCAAAATGTCAGAGTACCACACGAGCACCGCACACCGCCCTTAGGTTTATAGTGTGATGCAAGATGCTGTGGGGAGAACGGTGAGTAAA
>BMAT01001576.1:126379-143395 GCA_019649035.1 Elysia marginata | reverse complement strand
TCACCTGCCTTGGTATCTCTTTCGTTGTCTCTCCTAATTTACTCACTGACCCCCTTGTTTCTCTGCCCTCCTTCCTTTTTCATTTCTATTTCATTATCTTTCAGCGTGTCGCTATGCCTGGAGTGTCCCTCCACACCGCCCCACCTTTCTATGCAGCAGCATGCGGTATTGCTCCACAGATTAACCATATCTAACTTTGCGAGACTTGTAGAGCTCTCAAACTTAATCTCTTCAAAGACGTCTATGCTATGGTTGGATCTCCGGAAGAAAACAAATAAATGAAGAAAGAATGCCGGTAATAATGATTGGGCTGTCAGCTGAATCAGACTATAACTATATAACAGTAAATTGTTTCGGCCTCTTTGCATGCATGTCAGCTTCGTGAACAAAAAACCTTTGTAAGACGAGATGAGGATCTGAGAATCGATGGCACGACAGGCGGCGTAACTTAGTCAACCCCAGTCTTTGCGCTTGCACTTATTGGGCCGTCTGAGTACTAAAAGCCGACCACCCAAATTTGCCACACACGCTAATGCAGAAGTGACACTTGGCTATAATCGCATTCGACATTAGTTATCTTTAAAAAGTTCAGTCTATGAGTTCATGAGTTGTTTTTTTTTGGGGGGGATCAGGTGGTCAGTATTTAATAAAGTAAAGATGAATTACTCATACTTATTAACGGAATTTTATGGTGATGGTAACGGCATGATCAGAATCATAAAGTATAGCGACATTATTGTATTTGCTTGCGATGGCTGAGCATGTGAGTATGGCGACATCTTTCTATAATTATGTCTCGTCTCTTGTTTCTCTACTTCCCTCTCTATCTTTCTCTTTCTTTTTCTCACCCTCCATCTGTCTTTCTCCCACTCTGTCTTTCACACAGCCCTTAATTTAATCATCGTAAGTACAGCAATTTCTTTTCGCGTATTTTCAAAGACTTTTCTATTACACCGATTCGGAGCCACAGCAGCTTTCTAGTACTGTTACAGTAGTAGTAGTAGTAGTAGTAGAGAGCCTTGTTCCGTACCCGATAGCGCCAGCGGCAAGGCTGCTGCGTCGGCCGACAGCCGGTCACACTTTGGGCTGGGGGTGTTATCGCCGTGGCTGCTGGCCAGGTGCGCGTGCCACCCGTCCTCACCTGCAGCTGCTTGCCCCTACCGCGGCTAGATCTTAACTGTGTGGCGGCGTGAGCTCTCACCCCATGGCCACCAGACGCGAGATACAATCAGTCTGCAGCTTGATTGAGCGTGGTGTATCTAGGCTGAGTTACCAATTGCACAGCTTTGCTGCTACTGCTAGAAATTAAGTGCAAAAACATGTCTACTAGGTTCTAGACTAAGATAGCGAATAGGCCTGTCTCTTTTGCCTGCTCACTGAAATTTTCCTTGTGGTATTACTGGTATATTATTTCTTTTATCAGTTACATTTAGCATTGATTCTCCCCTTGTAAAAAATATCAGGTGATTTTTTTAACAGACCGACCATTCTAGATATATAAATAAGAAAGTTCCATGACTTACGCTCTCTATTTCTGGATTATTATTTTTTTCGTGAAAAAAAATTGTATTTTTTATGTTTGTATCGCTGTATGTATGTTTTATGTAACGGCTTGATAATTACTTTACAACTGAAAAGGGAAAGATGTACCCGAAATAAAGTTATTTAAACGAATAGGCCCTACATGAGTTTTCCAATGGTCGGCTTGCTGAGGGTTAAAACGAAAGCAAGTTACCGGATTATGTTATTGTTTAGGGGCTGCTTATGGAAAAAAAACAATGTTCGCGCTCACGGCGTAAGACTTGGAAACGTGTTAAATAAATATGTTTTAGTACATTTTATAGTCAAAGAAAAAAGCCCCACCCCCTACTACTCACCCATTCGTAAAATTATTGGAATTGAAAGCTATGCACACAAATCTTGCCTCATTACTTAGCATTTTTTTTAATCTGGTATATTTTGTTTACACGACTATGTACTTCTTTACCAACACCATTGCCTCTATCACTTAGTCAATGTATTTTTTGAAACAAAAATGTGTTTCCATAAAATACATTGACCCATTCATTTACTCCTCACAAGCTAGCTATAGAGTGTGAGTTTGTTCAAGGGCAAGGGTTTTCAATTCCGCTCTTCTTCGAGCTTCGAATTCTTTTCCCACCTTTCCCCCTTTTCTTATTGGTCTTAGTGTTGACCTCTTGCTTGTTGATGAGGGTTTTCTACATTTTCAGTATGCTCTACCCAGTCCGGCACTATTAGTATCAACGTAAAAGCAGGTTCTGGTGCTACAGGCTTTCTACTTGTAGTATGTGTGTTTATCCTTCACTTACGTTTCATTTCATTGCGAGAGTTAGGTCAATATTTTATAAGAAGCAAAACAAACATGTGCCGTACCGACTAGTCGTGCAGTGCGGGAAATTAGTAGTTAAAACCATCCAGGTAGTTACCATCCAGGTACATGTGGTTTGAACTGTTAAGCTTTTTTTTTTCTTTGAGAAAACTTCAAACACCCGAAAGGTTCATGAGCAGGAATTTTTTTTCTCACTCCTGCCCCCTCGGTTTGGCGATGACAGTGGTGAAGACCTTGTCAACAGCCTCCTTGTGCTCAGGGCTGATGTGAGTTGTACTTGAACTGGATGAAGAACGGGGCAGTACTTATCGGTATTTGTTCAGTCTGAATTACCGTTCAACCTAAAGTGGATCGCGCTCGTAGGTAACTGACACCGCCTTTTTAAAATTTAAATTACTCATCCACCGCGCACGCGATCCTACTTTTATTTCAAAACTGTTTTAAGATGTTAGACTGTTTACTTATTGCCGAGACCTAGGCCACCATACTCAAACGGCGGCCTAGGCCGAGACTATTTCGCCTTGTTATAATGTAAGAAGAAACACTGTACTGAATTGTCTCGTTTTATAAACTAAGGTGTTCTTTACGCGCTATCCAAAAAATCCCGATGCAGTTTGAATATAGAAAGGAAACTATTAAAAAAAAAACACTTTCATAGGACTAAATGTAAATTAGAATAGAAGATGTATTGCAGATCGAATCGTGGATTTGTTGCCTTGTTTTTTAACATACCTTTATTTAAGGATTTGACATCGACAATTAGTACAGTCTAGCTCTACATGTTTCATTCCTGATAATGCATTCAATTCATTTCCCTCATGTTTAAAGGACATGTAAAGCAGCCAACAATAATCAGTGATTACCAAGGTACTGGTAGTTTGAGTGAAGTTGTATCGCTTTCTCTGTCTTTCTTTCTCCGCCTCTGCCTCTCTTATCTATCTATCTCTATGTCTCTCTCCCTTACTCCCTCTCTTTCGCTTTCAACTTCCCCTTTGTTTAGTTTTTGATTATTTAACTGAATGCTAAATAAAAAGAGGTAATGCTTTTTAGTTCTACACATGACCTTATAGTCTACTGATGAAAAGTTTTTATGAAATGCCAAGCAATGCCCCTTTGCCTGCAAAATATCTTTTAAAAAGTTTGAAATGAAATGCAATAATGTTACGGAGCCCTATTGAAAATTGGCTTTTGTTTTCTCACTACTTTTTATACAACCAGAGAGCCTCCACGTCAGAAGGATCAGCTGCGTCCACTCCAAGGTTCACAGGTCCGCTGGCCTCACTAGAGCAGCGCCAGGAGGATGTACTCAAGCGGCTTGAGACGATGCAGGCTACTGTCACACAGCTGGAGAAAAAATACAAGATCGATCCAACTCAGTCCTCTCCATCATCATCATCAGCTTCATCATCGTCAGCTCTGACAAGTGGAGCGGGTCTTCCCAAATTTGTGGTAAGACTAAGGTTGAGGTTTTAGTTTTAGTAGTTTTGTGTTGCAAAGAATTCTTTTGTTCAACATATATACTTTTAAAGGATGGGAGTTCAAAGTGTTGCAACACAGTACCCTGTTGAAAGAGGTACATGTAGTAGGTTCAGTCCTTTGCTTGTAGTTTTCAATGGTCACAAGTTGCATGACTGTTCAATATTTTTATGTAAGAAAAGTTGAAATTGTGTTTCAAATGTACTGTGATAAGTTATAATCAATGCAGTCCAGTCTGGATATTTTGAACACTGCAAGAACGAAATTTAACTCGAACTTGAAATTCAGCGTAACAGTACATGTTACATAGAAAGGATGAAGTTATCTGAATTTAGTTTGGAATGAACAGATCTTCCAATTAATTGGATTTGATTGTACCGCTGTTTATTCACAAGGAAATGTAACACAATTAAGCAAAACTTCCTGCCACCATTCCTAATAAGTCAAGTCAAATGTCAGAAAAATGAATGTAAAAATTAAGTTTAAAAAAAAAACACCACTAAAATGTTAACTTTTCTTTCCATTTGTTCTTACTTTTTCAAATCAACATAAAATTAAGAAGATTTTTCTGTGAACAATGATAATTTGAATGGGTTTTTGATGCTTTGAATAGAAGTTAAGAAAAATACATTGCTAATATCCACACATTTAATTAAGAAGTTGGCAAAATCAGACTCACTTGTTAAGGTTACATGACAAATTTGTGGCTGTGGTGAAGTGTATTTATGAGAAACGGAATATTGTTTCTAAAAATAGAAAGAAAGAGAAGAGAAAAATTTAAATACAGTGAAATCCACTTAAAGTCAACACTTAAAAGGGAAACTCTTGCTTGAAGTCAACTCTGTTTGGCAGTCCTGTTCTGTATTTCTTTACACCTTTGTTATGGTAAAAGTCAACCCTTGCTTAAAGCCAAGACATTTTTTCAGTCCCCGGAATTTGACTTTATCAGGATTCCCCTGTAGATGACTTAAGAAGAAGCAGAGAATCAGCAACTGTGCAAGGTTCATAAGTTTTTATTTTCTTCTTTCTTTCTCACTCTTCTCTCCAGGGCAAACCAGGCCGTATCCTTGACCTTGCCATCAGTGCTGACCCATCCAGTGTTCCCCTGTCCTTGGTGGCGCTAGCGGAGCAGGTCTCACGCGAGTTCCCCACCCTTCTCTCCACATTTGTCCACTCAAGTGTGGCGTCCACCACTGTCCCCGACAGGTTACAACAACTCCTCCAGTCAAACAGCGGTCGCAGCAGGGCTGACTGCCAGGTGGCTGTGACGCTGGTGTGGAAGAAAGGTGAGAAGGTTTCGTCTGTTCGCTATGTCTGCCTATCTTTTTTTCTGTCGGGCACTCACTTTTTTTATATACAGTGAAGCCTCGAATAAAGACCTTGTAAAATGTTGCTAAAAACAGGTTTTATAAGAGGGGGTTTTAGTTCAGGGGTTAGATTGTTAAACCCATGTGAGCAGACATCTTCAAAATTTAAGTCACATAAGTCACTATAATTGTTTTCTTTTAACGAAATATTGTTTTCATGAAGTTTTCGATGTATGGAAGCTTAGAAAAACCTCTGGTTTAAAACAGCAACTTCTTTAAAGGTTAAAATTGTGACATCCGACTCATTCTCCCTGTTTGCAAGACAAATTTCTATCATTCAGTATAGTAGTTAAAAAAATCTGACCCAATCTTACTAAATCAATCATTCTTTAAACAAGATGAAGCCATTATTATGCAGTATGGTTTTGTTTTAATCTTTAAAATAAATGTTTTATCCTCAGTTTCCCATGGCCCACAGTTGGTGGTTGATCCTGTCCATCAGACAAGCATCCAAGGGGAGGCAAATGTAGCCAGGTATCTCTGGGGGCTGTTAGCAAAACCTGGCTCTGACCTTGACCCGGCCAGGGCTACCCTGGAGGACGAGTTGGTCGACCTGGCCCAGCTCCAGGTGCTGGAGGGTAACAACAAGGAGAGGTCGGCGGCAGTCAGGAGACTTAACTCTGTCCTCGGCAAGCAGAACTCTTGGCTCATGGGGGGAGATGCCCCCTCACTGGTTGACCTGGTATGTTGGTCTGCACTAAACCAAGCCGGCCTGGTCCAGGGTGCACCTGCCAATGTCCAGCGCTGGCTGACCTGCTGTAAGCAACATGAAGACTTTTCAACAGCCCACAGCTTGGTCGACACCCTCAGCAGTTGAGATAACACAGACTTAACACTTGAAGATATTAATGATTGTGTTTTTTTCTGACAGTAGTTATTGATGTTTGGTAAGATGATAATGACGAGAAGTGTGTTTGAGATAAGTCTTGTAACGTGATAAGATCATTTTAGCTTTCCTTGTTTTGTTTATGTCAGGTGTTGATGTGATTGAAGTTGACAACTGCTGTTTGTTTGGTTTTTGTCATCCTTTTTTTTTTATTTCTTTGTTTTTTTGTTGTTTTGTTTTCCCTTTGAATTTTTAGCTGTACAATTTTCACATTTTCTGGATAAAATTGGAAACACATAGGCTAAGGTTGCTCACTGTATTCTATACAAAATATGTTTCTTAGCATTTCTAATATTTGTTTAAGCTAGTTTTAAACATCAGTTGAGATAAACTATTTGAACTCAATTTCACTTATACAGTAGTATCCATTTAAACGCACGGCACTCGGGAGGCTCAAATAGCGTGCGTTTAGGAGATGCGTGCTTTTATAAAAAGTAACAAAATAACTACATCCAGTTACTTCCCTTTAAAATTAAATGAAAACGAGAGAATAAAATATTAAAAACCAAATTATTTCCCTGGACCACACAAATTGACAAGGTATACTATAGACAATAATATCAGGGATACATGATATACTTATAACCTAGTGATCTATCTACTGTCTACATGTGATTGTGAGCTGGTTTGGCTCAGCAGTTATTGCACTGAAACCATCCAACTAGTTGTTGACCAAAAGGGGGTGGGGAGGCGTGGTCGAGCTGAACGCTTCAAGAGTTATTAAAGGCTAGCCTACAACAGTTTACCTGTCAGTGCAGTATGGGCGGTGAATGTTGCGTCATGATCATTTTGCTTGCTCTAAGATCTACACAAACCATCCCAGCGCAACAGGCCTTTGTCCACCTTTCACCCTCCATGCCTCCCTCTTCACGCCCCTGCCCCAAAGCCTTCCTAACCCAAAATATGTAAATGTAGCACTGTAGTGATGACAACAAAGGAAGATAAGAATATCTGTCGAGTGATTATGGCTTTTCCCGCACGTCTCAAATGGTTGCCTGATCCACTTATTTTTACCAATTTCATAATTCATAGCGTGCATTTAGACGATGCTGAGTGTGTTTAGGGTATACTGATCATATAGAAAAAAATCGGTCATAGCAATATGGCGTTAGTTAAACCGTAGCGTGCTTTTATCTGACGTGCGTTTAACCAGATACTACTGTATATGATTGGAATCAAGTGCGAAAACTAGTGGTGGAATTGTTGTCATACTAATGAGACCTGCATGTCGGGGGTTTTGATAGCTTACTGGTGTTGGACTGTAAAAACGAAAACTGCAAATTACAACTAAACAAAAAATATTTGTGTGATTTGATGCTTGATTGTGTGTGTTTAATTTATCCCCTTGTCAACAGGGTTAGAATCTGTGAACTGTAAACAAAAAAGCTTACTTGACTGCCTTGTGATAAAACCTGTTCAAAACTGTTATAATTCTATGTTGCAATAAATCAATAAAATCTGTACAAGCTTTGCTACATGTGTTCGACTCGCCTTTTTCTTGACATGTTTATTTTTATTCTGCAATGAAGAAAAAAAGACATTTTGTTTGTTTTTCAATTGTCATTGCCATATGAGTTTATGCCTAAATCAACCGTGTGTAAGTTATTCGTGTTCTAATACAACTGAACAAGAGTGAGTAAACACAAAAATGTTGGATAATTCATTTCACTTGATTTTATAAATATAATTATGCACAAATATTATTACAATTTTTTTTGTTGAAAACAAAAGGTTCTTATGTTTCATTGGCTTGTGAAAGTTGCATTTTTTAACCTCTTGACTGCCGAGAGTCAAATGCATCAAAATTCCGATTAAAAGTAAGACCTCAGGGATAAAAGGTTTGATTTTCTTGTTATAATAGAGGAGGCAAAATTAAGTCTTAAAGACTGGTTTTACTGGATTGCTCTAATGGGTTTATTTTAAGCATATTCCACAGAAGTGAAATAATTTATCCCCTTAGTCACTGTGAAGTTAAAGAACTTCTAAGTTCTAGGCAGTAACCAAGAATATCAAAAGAAACAAAGCATCTGGAATAATCACAAGTTACATTGAGAATTACTTTAGTACAAGTTTCTGGTTAATGAAACTAAAACAATTTTTTTATCAAGTGGTGTATTATCGGCACACAACGTACCAGTACGAAATAAAAGAAACAGTAGTACCAGGTCTTAAAACGATTTATTAAAAGGTAATGAAAAAGGCAAAACTTGCCAGACCTCACAAGCAAGCAAACAGCAATGGCACTTGCATTTACAAAACATATTGTCCCATTCTGTACATGCAGTCATAAATGTACAAAAAGGGCAAGTTTGTCAAACGTCAATCAAATAAAAAAAGAACTGAGGTCATCCGAGATGAAAATAGCCAAAAAAAAAATAAATAGAAGCGGGCAGTGTTAACTTAAGCAAAAGCTGCACCACAACAGACAACCGCCAAGGTTACCAATCTTTTATAAATTTAAAAAATTAACCAAATAATCAAGCAAGGTATAATAAATTTAACTTATCCTTAGTCTTTGCGTATCGATAATTTATTATGAAAAGGTGTTTGGTTTAGTTGAACAGTGCAATGCTCTCAGCGCTCAGAAGAGTAGGAGTAATAAAGCGTAATACATTTATCTATAAAATAGGACCACTGGTTCTTGAACAATATTTTTTTAAAATAAGTAATAGCCTGGATGCGTATTGAAGAATAGACGTTGAACTTTGGGAATTAAACCAGATTCATAAACTAAAAGAGACAACTTATGACGATAGTTAAAACTATGCAGGTACATCTACTAAGTCTTAATCAAAAAGATAAGTCAAAGCATACAAAACTTAAACTTTATTTACCGAGCATTAAAAAAATGAAAATGATTTCCGTGTATAAAATAAGATAAAGTTCACGACTGTTAAAAATTCAACTGCACTGTAAGTGTAAAGTAAAGTAGCACGCAGACCTGTACAGATCAATTTTCTTTACAATGAAATCCACGTCTCAATAGGCTACCTGGGGAAGTTGTATACGTATCTTCTAACAGGAGATTTTCGGAAACATTTTTCTTGTAATTTGTATACGTGTCAAACCCATTTAAATCATTCATTTTTCAAAGTAACGCTAAGGGTGCTGAAAATCAAGCCCTCAACATACGTGTCTTTGTTATTCTTTGCCTTTCTCCATTTTGTGTTGCTAAACTTCTAGAACCTGCTTCTACTTTAAGGATGTTATTCTAAAATACTTTGTGAAATCTTATTCCCTACAGGATTGAAAAAAAAAGATTGACGTAGGTAGCAAAATAATGTCGAATATTTACTTAAAGGTCAAATAAAACGAAAAAAACGGAAATGTTCCAAAAAGCAATTTAAAGAAAAATATGCAATGAGCATAAATACAATTACAAGACAAAATTTCAAATTGAATTATCGCGGGAAAAGACAAACCTAGACAGTATCAGCAAAAACAGTGTTGAAACGGACATAGTAATTACTATAATATGGCTAAACTGCAGGACAACAGAATGCCAATAAGAAGTATCGAATGTCGGTTGGTGAAGAGTTCAAAAGTCGCGCCGACGACGATAACGTATGACGCAATAACACCCATAGGTAGCGCGTTCATTCACATGAAGGTAGTTTCATTTTCTCTTCAAGGAATTTATTAATAGATCTTATTCATATGACTTGGTGACCGGTAGTAGACTTACTGGTAGTATTGTATGGCTGGTTTACACCTCCAAATTGAAATGGTCGATCCAGGGTGTGAATGCACCATCTGCTGTCTTTCTGATCAGTTTCACAGCATTGTTATGAATAATAAATAAAAAAATTTTTTTTCGATTTTAGTTCGCAACAGATACTTGTGTTGTTTCGCAGATAATGTACATGTATCTTCTAGGTATTTGCAATTTATAGGTCCTTAGTCCACCTCTCGAAACCTAGATTTAGGCCTACATAGTAAATCTGCAAGCTTATGACAGATGAGCAAGAGCAATAACAGAAGAAAGGAAATCCTGTCGACGTGTATGCATAGAAAAACTGTTTGCTTACTAATGAAAAAAAAGGCAAACCGTGAGCCAAGTCGATCCATCTATCCCTCAGTTGCTGTAGATAATATTAAGGTAGAGCTAATCTGAACTCAGCTGTTTTATGTATACCGGGAAAACTAATATTCTCTTATATAGAATAAAGATCTAGATGTATGTTATCAAGATCAATCTTGCAGTAGAAGCTCGTGGTTTGGGGCCAAAAGAGAAGGTGGGAGAGAGGGAGAGAGAGACAGATATGGTCAAACAGAGATGTAGATAGATCGAGAGAAAGATAGATCGATAAAGAGAGAGAGAGAGATGTGAACTATGACAAAGTTGAGGATAAAACGGTTATAAGGGAGATGAAAATAAAAAGAAGGTGTTGACACGAATCTCAAAGACAAAATATTAGATGCGCATAATGTTTGCTTATGGAAAGAAAAAGACAATGCTGGTGTAGATAATACTACAGTATGGGGACAAAAAGGAATGGAGGAAACATTTAATTAGATGTTAGCGCATTCTTAGATTCATACTTAAACCAATTCATAATCTTTGCTTGAACCCGCGAAATATTACTAGGCCTACTACTAATAATGATGATAATAACAATAATAATAATAATAATAATAATAATAATAATAATAATAATAATAATAAAAATAATTATAATAAGGATGATGATGATGATGATAATAATAATAAATATTAATTTTGTGCCAAAGGTTTTTTATCGAGCAATTTGTAAATTAAGAAAATTATGAGTTTCAATTTCGAGCACTAAAGGAGGACGTGGCACTATTTGTTTTAAGCAATCTATTTTTTTAAGACAGGTTGAAAATTCAGCCAGCAGTAGACCTCTAAACTTTAGACCTACAGGTTCAGTTTGAAATACCTAGGAAGGGACGAAACGACGAATGTGCCGCACACCTGGGACAACAAGTGTAAGCCATCATAAAAGGTGAATAAGAGAAAACTAATCTCAGACGACAACAACTATATCAACCAGGTGAAAATAAACATCCTCAAACAACTATATCTCAAAAACAGCATCCAGATGAAAATGAACAACCGCAAACAACTCCAAACACAACACGAACTATTAAATATTTTGAAAATGAACAACTGATGCTTTAAAAATGAGGTAAGAAAAATCTTAAATGATTCTGACCTATTTCTACCCGGAAATAGTCACGTGACTATTGGGGTTAACAAACCGCCTTGTTGTGGATTTTATTTTGGGTACTGTTTGGGTTGTTGTTTAGGGTCACTTTTAACAGCCTTGGTTGGACTAGATCTAGATGATTCAAATAATGCACCAACCAAGTTTCCATCCTTGGACTCGATCCTGGGTCAGCTTTTCATAGCATTTTATGAAATCCCCAATTCTCTTGGTGCTTTTTAGGCCAGAATACCATTGTCTAGTTTTGCCTTGGGAGTGGGTGTACCGGTGTTGACTGGCGTTCGCACATCACTCGGTAGATCTAGATCTAAATCTAGAACAGAATGACTGAAACGTTGTCACTCAAATTTGTCATCCCAAAATAATTACTTCCAGTGTGTTTCATAGCCGTGAACGATATAATTAATTTGAGTATTTTTTTAACACGCAAAAAGACTAGATCTAGATATATGTAGGGCCTATACGAGCCCGAATATAAATATTCAGCCTAGCCAATGCCCCGACACAGACGCAAATACCCGTGACCAATGGAATCTCGCGGCGCCATATTGGTGTGGGTTGGGATTGTAGCCTACACGCTCTCTTGTCTAACACTACAGTTGATCTCTTTATCAATGATTAAATTTACCACTTTAGACTCTTCCACTAGATATATTGGAATAAATTCCTATTTTCATAAATCTAATAAGCATTATCCTTAATCTAGATGTCTAGATCTAGATCATGTAGAGCTAAATCTAGATCTACAGGCCCTATAGAACAGAATTAGAGGCAATTTCTATACTATCGGATTCCAGGAGAGCTAGATCTAGAAATCAATTTAAAAAAATTCATTTGGTAGGCTATTTTGCATGATTTGGACTGATCTGTAATAGATATTAGCATTTGATGTACAGGTATAGTAATCTATAGGGGTGTTAGTTGACATGAAATGTTGTTGTGAAGCGCCAGGATTGTTATAGGGACAGAGAATGGGAACTTGGATTTTATTACATCTAGGCCTACAGTTTGCGGGTGTTTTAGTATCAAAGGTCTATCAATTGTTTTTTTTTTCATTTATTAATGCAAGCCTAAATAAATAAAAAAAAAAAGTCTAGGTCTTTTAAGAGGAAATCTATTTGTAGGCATACTTTATTAAAATTAAAGATATTTTCAAAAAACCTGCGCGCGATTTTTCATATCATAGGGGCCTAGTCTTGTAGCTAATTTTCTAACATCGATTTGTCCTTCTTTCCTGCCCTTGCGTCTTCGGTCTGCCGCATAATTATGCTTATTTTATGCATCGAATATGATTTATTGGGTAGTCCTTTTTTATCCTACTAAAGAAAAAAAAATAAGACCCTGCCCAGATACTATTGAACTATTACATAAATTTATCGCAAAACAATAATGAAATAGCCTGAAAGGTTAAGTTTTGCTGTTTGAGGGAGGCGCACTAGTTAATTTAATACTACTTCATGTAGTAGAGTAATGCTGGGCCCCTAGGCCTAGGTAGGGGAGTTGGCCGCAGCCCTTCCCACAACAAAATGGCGGACAACTCGTCTCATCGTCATGCGAGCTGTGCGGACGACCAACAAAGCGAGAGAGGGGGAGAACTGCCGCTGTTCTGGATCTAGTTAACTAATAGGGGAGTTGTTAAAATCTTTTAGCCTAGCCCCAAGAGGCAAGGAAATTCAAGTGACATTATTTACACAGTATCTAACTCAAGCAGCACCCCAAATAAAATCCGCCGTTACTATTTCTACCAACCAATGAAATGCTGCTACTTTTCTAGACCTATCGGCACTCGCGTAACATAAAATTAAACATGTGATGGCGGGAATCCGGAAGAGGTTATTGAATGGTAACCCCCACTGACCCCAAGACCCACGTGACATTTTGGAGATATAGGTCAAAATTATTCGGCCCAGCTAATTAGCTAACAGAGTTCTTTTTTTTTTTTTTGCGTAGTGGCGACATGGTTACGGTATAAGCTATGTTTCTTTAAGTGGGGTGAGTGCCGAAGTCACTTGAACTTGAAGTCGAAAGTTCCAACTATACCGTACTGAGGGCAGACATTTCGGACACTTTCACATTAAACCTATTTCTGTCCACTGCTAATATCATACCTCTAAAATCTTTCATTCAAAATTAATGTGTGACTGTATGGGAATAATACTATTTAAACACATGGAATTGCATCAACAGTAACGGGTATGTCATCTAGTAATAGTAGTAGTAGTAGTAGTAGTAGTAGTAGTAGTAGTAGTAGTAGTAGTAGTAGTAGTAGTAGTAGTAGTAATAATAATAATAATAACAATAATAACGATAATCATGACGACGACCACGATTAGGTCGATGGTTTCAACGTAATTGACGTATTCAAAGAGGTACCGGTAGCGTTTTGGTAGTATAATAGTACTATTTTTAGTTATCAACCAAAACTTATTTTTAGCCTTCAAAGGCAACACAGTTTTGTAGATTTTACAATTAAATGGACACAACATGGAAAAGGAAGTTTTTAAACAATTAGTATATAAAAAGGGTCTTGTCTTCAATCGTCTTCTTGGGGTATCCATATACTTTTTGTGTGAGTGTTTCCGTTTTTGGCTTTGTTTTCTGGCGGGAAAACGCGATGTATAAAATTATGTAGATCTTTACTTCCCTAATTACTATAAATATGTCCGGAATAGAAATAAAATTCCATTCATTTTCGCTTTCTCTGCCGTTTAATTTAGCTGATATTATGCACTGCTTATTGAACACTCAGACATGGGTTGGTGGTTCTTCCGATAAGCTTTTCTAGATCTAGATTTAGATAGGCCTATAGGTCTAGGTTCTAGATTTAGAAAGTCTATTATATGTCCAGTTTAGAAGGACCTCGGAAACCTTGTAGGCCTAAAGCAAGGAAGAAAATGGCTGCCCAAACTGCTCTGCTATGATAGATGGAGAAACTTGCGGGGCCACTGCCCTGCACCCCTCTTCGGGGACTGTAAAGACCTCATTCACATGATAGTGGTTCGACTATTGCCCAGGCTCTCGTGTATTCAGGCAAGATCAATCTCTTTTTATTTACAGGCCTATACTTTTAAACAAAACATACTAAAACTCTTTTAAGTTTTGGACTAAATATCTAGATCTAGATTTACGTGCCATTCTTAAATACAACCCTAAAATACACACAGAACATGCACCTGTATTTGCTTCGTTTTAGGGCTATATCTAACTTTAATGCATTATTGATTACCGTACAATTAAAAAATTATTTGTATCTAAAAGGAAAAAAAAACTATGACATTGCAATAAGCATGGTTGTATGCTGTAACATCGATAAAGCTTAAAGATATATAAAGCTTAAGTTCTAAAAATTTCTCTTGCCATAAATGAATTTCGTAACTGTTCTCTTCTCGCCATTATCACATGATGTGTAAAATGAGCCAATTCTTTGGGAGAACTGTATAATTAGCGAAAATAACTTGTAATGAATGTGATCAGTGCCGCAGGGTAAGTTATATTTCTTTAAGCAGTGGTCAAGAACAAACATAAAAAATACAGAGACTGTGCAGTCACTTAAAAAAATTAAATGCTCTTTTTTGAGAATGTACATTTTTTATTTTATGAACCTGTCGTGTATTTCACCCGCAAGCTGCTAGGCAGAAATAACTCATAGTGACAACGGGCGCTTTACAAATTAGAAAAAAAAATGAGACTTTCATCGATATTGAAACTTAGTCTGGTGGCGAGATACCAATGTGAGCCTGAACCCAAAAAAGTTCGACTATTATTGTTTTTTGTCGTACATTTTAGTGAATTTTAACCTCTCTAGATCAAGAATGAACATGTAAATAGTGATGACAAGCTCGAGGCACAAACCATCAAACCACGCTGTCTCGGCATCCAACACATTTAAACACTGACAGGAACACATTTTACAAATGGGTGCCTTGAAAACAACAGATTGTAGATTAACTGCTTTCGAAGCATGCAAATAGGATTCACAATGTAGCGAGAGTCGAACCTGCATCAACTGCACTCTGTAGGTCAACGCACTAACCAATTCCATCTAATATAAACAGCAAATCTGTTCCGACAGTGCGCCATCCCCACCTGCCCCGTCCCCAGGATGTCCAAGTGGGTGAGAAGAGGTCAATGTCAAGGCCGGCTCGGTAGATCAACTTCGGACGCCCAGCAGCGCCAGGCAAGTCCAGTGTTCCAGCCCATCTCTCGCCAGTGGCAAGAGCGGCAGTGTCGACGTCTGCGTCTGCCTCTCGTAAGGACCCTATCTCTGGCCCGCCCGAGACCTGCGCCGTTGCTGAGGAATCAGGAGCCATGCATAGTGCATGAGATTGGTGGAGACGGCAACTGCCTTTTCAGGTGCCTGTCCTTGGTTAGTAATTTATTTGTGTATATTGTGTCAATAAAACACACCAAGCTGATTTTCACTACAAAGGCGGTTGATACATTCAAGGTTAATGATATATGGTAACTGAAATTTTGCTGTGAGCATCATTTATCACCACCACCACCACCACCACCACCATCATCATCATCATCATCATCATCATCATCATCATTATCGTCATCATCATCATCATCATCATCATCATCATACTTGTAGTTATCATGACTATTACCATCATTGTTATTATTTTTATTATCATGATTATCATTTCTTCAGTCTTTACATACCTGATAAAGCAGTTATTCAATCTTATGTTAACTAACCAACTTTTCACTCTTTCTCGCCATTGTTCTCCTTCTTTCTCCTTGTCTTTTCCACCCCCCCTCTATCTTTGGTGCCCTTAAATTTCCAGGTGATCACTGGATCTCAGAGCTACCACAACTTGGTGAGACAGCGCATCGTCAACCACATATCTGAAAACTGCAAGGCATTCTCTGCCTTACTTCCAAACTCCCCAGGGAACGAAAACGAACACTCAGAGGCCTGTGCCCGTTACTTATCCTCGTCAAAGATGGCGAATGGCTCCACCTGGGGCTCCGACGTAGAAATCCTGGCCGCTGCGCATCTTCTGCGCACGCGTATCTTCGTGTACACGATGCACGGCCCTGCTTGGCAGTGGGTGGAGCATGGCATGGAACTCACTGAGCCTGACCGCAAGCCGTACAAAGACAGTATCTACCTCATGCACACGGATCTTGTGCACTACGACCTGGTTGAGGAGGTCGAACAGTCTCACTCTGACGCTGCGAGAAAGGGCGTTACTTCTGCAGTGTCCGAAGCGCCCTCTGGACACGAATCGAGGCTAACAGATAAGAAAACACAGAGGCATCGCGGCTATAGCGTGCCGTGTGTACAGGTTGCTTCAAAGCCAGGGACTAGACGCCGTAGCACTAGCCGCAGTTGCCGTAACAGCAGCAGCAACAGTAGCTGCTGCAGCAGCTGTAGCGTTGAGAGCTACCTGAGCTGTGGCGAATCTGTTGGTAGCTCCGTATCTCGCTCAGACACACGTCACGTATCACCCTACAACAGACGCAGGCGTCCAGGCGTAGCGTCATCCAATGCAAGGCGTGGCGTTCACACACCCTGTAGCTCCTTCACCCACAAAAACAATAACTGCTTGTTAGCTAACCGCAGAACAAGCGTCAATTCACTATCCAACACTAATGAACATGAATACAGATACAGCTTGGCGAAACCAACCCAGAGAGCTTCTGAGTGTGCTACTCTTTACATATCTTTGCGAGACTGCCAAGGCACCAACAACGGAAAGGCAGACACCCATGAACACAGACTTGAGATTCACAAGC
>BMAT01001570.1:45212-55658 GCA_019649035.1 Elysia marginata | reverse complement strand
TCAAACTCTTAAATTTACCAACATACGGCTTTATATAAAAGCCCATAAAAGTTAATGGGTCTAATTTCGACTTGTGTCTAAGTTAAAATCCTTGAGGTCGTGTAAAACCTACAACGATCTAAAACTCTTACCTTAGTTTCGTGGAGTTCCTGGGTGTTTTAAAGGAGCATTTCAGTGTCCGAAGACAAAAACAGTAGTTGTCTAAACCTGCAGTTGTTTTCTACGCTGGGTTAAAATGAAGATTGCCACTGCTGCTTTTATACTATAGACTGACACAAAAAGATAATATCAGTATTATATCAGTATTATGACTCAGAGTCAGAGCAAACATCATAAAGTAGGGCCGCGGAATGGCGGCGATCTGGATTCTTCTGTCACACTAGATTGGGGTAAAAAAAAAATTTTTATAGCCTGGTGGAAAATTTTTTTTGTGCTTCACAATGTCACTTTTTTTTCAAAATTGTGAGTTTAAAGACAAGAAAGGGGTTTTGAGAAAACCGGATGTCGAGCTTCCATCCTGAAATAATACTGTAACCAGGGATGCAAGCGGCCCGTGCTCAAAATGTAGGAAAATTTTACACTCCCTAGGTGCCCTTATAGAACTTTTGATGGACCAATTTTATAGAGATAGATACAACTCTGTACAAGTGCCTACACAGCTATACAACTAATAAGAAGTGGTTGATTCTCTGTGGCTCTTAATTTAGGACGTTTTCTTTAACATTTAGGTCATAGTTTGTTTTTTTGCCGGTTTTCCTGCTTTTTTAGTTAAAGAAAACTGCTAAAAATCGGAATTCTTGCATAAATCGGAAAACTTGCATCCCTAGATAATCTAGGATGCAAGTGTTTCTAGATAATCTCTATATAGGCTACTAAGTTAACAGTTAGTGACAATTTAAATTTAAATATATGTACATATATAACTAACGCTAAAAAAAAGAGCAATAAGAAAAACAAACGTTCATGTATAATATTCAAGTCACTATCTGTTTAACAAATGAAACAAACAGTTGTTCGTTTGAATTTTGACCTTGTTCATCTCCATGAATGAAAAATTTCTTGAATGACTAGATCTACATGTATTTATTTGCCTACCACCCCCGCAACTTCACCCTGCCTGCAAATAATCACGGAAACCATGGGTTTCTTTTACATTAAAAAATTCTGTGTTATTCCTTCTTCATCTGTCATCCAACAGTTTTCTTCGTTTTGAGTTTGACCTCGTTATGTACATTTATTTCTCTCAATCTCTCTCTCCGCCTCTTGTCGCCAATTTTCTATAAAAAAAAATATCGCCTCTCTTTTTCTCTTTTTCCCCCCTTCTTATTACTACTATCATTTCCCTATCAAAATTTAAGTACCCGTTCAACCTTTGAAACTTCACTTAAAATTTTTAGTAGAGTGTTGTTAGGCACTTTTCTGTCTTTTACCCTGTATTCTATCCTCTGCTATCTCTTAACATCTTTTAACCTGACTCGTATTTTTTTTCTTTTTCTTATTCTTATTTTAGTGATGCATTAATTTATTCTCTGTCTTCAACTATGGTTGCGAAGCATGGACGTATTCCAAGACGGTTCAAAAGAAAATACAGGGGTTCGAAATGTGCTGCGACAAAAAAACTTCTCAAGGTCCCATGGACAGAAAAGAAAACCAACAAAGAAATTATACAACTGACTGATGTCGGCGAAAGACTGTGGCAAATTCATGAAGCGGAAACTTAGGTATGCTGGACACGTCATGAGAGGCAGCTCGGGACCTTTGCTACAACTATCACTAGAGAAGAAAATCGAAGGGAAGAGAGGACAGGGAAGGCCAAGAAGGAACTGGATGGACGATGTAAAGGAATGGTCAGGGTCGACAAGCTATGGAGATACGAAACGGAAGGCCGAGAACAGAGAAGAATGTAGAGACATGGTTGCCAACCTTCGGACCGAAGACGGCACTTGATACTTACATGTTTTATAATTTGAGACCACCCATGGGTTTTTATCTTTTGAGCCTCTTATTATCGCTAATGTAGGCCCTCTCCTAAACATAATATACACGCGATAACATAGTTAACTCTAATTCCTGAAAAAAAAAGTACTTGACTACAATGATAATTATCAATACAATAGTGGAGTGGAATGAAAACGGAGCTTAGTTTAATATTTCGCAATGATGAATTTACGAGAAACGCATTTGCCGCAAAAAGATCTTATATAATACTTAAGCACTTATGTAGAGCTTTCGTGGTCCATTGTTACCACTAGGCTCGGCTGAGCTTAATCGCTCAAAGCGAGACATACTAGACGATTTGCTCAAAGCGAGACATACTAGATGATTTGCTCAAAGCGAGACATACTAGACGATTTGCTCAAAGCGAGACATACTAGACTATTTGCTCAAAGCAACACAGACTAGACAATTTGCTCAAAGTAAGACAGACTAGACGATTTGCCCAGAGCAAGATAGACTAGAGGATTTGTTCAAAGCAAGATAGCCTAGAGGATTTGCTCAAAGCAAGATAGAGTAGACGATTTGCTCAATGCAAGATAGACTAGAGGATTCGCTCAAATTAAGACCGACTAGACGATTTGCCCAAATCAAGATAGACTAGAAGATTTGTTCAAAGCAAGATAGACTAGACAATTTGCTCAAAGTAAGATAGACTAGACGATTTGCCCAAAGCAAGATAGACTAGACGATTTGCTCAAAGCAAGATAGACTAGACGATTTCTTTTTCAATTTGCACACGTTTAATTTCGGTTTATTACAAAGGAGTCATAAGCTTGCATGCATAGCCTGGAATGTGTCCCAATCTGCTGTGGAATCCTGATAAAGTCAACACTTTGGGACCGCAAATATGTTAACTTTAACTTTCAGCAAGAATTTTCTTTAAAGGTGTTGACTTTAAGTGAATGCTACTATATCTACACGTGCGTGCATTAATTTGATACGTGCCCGAGGAAAATACCAGTTGCATCTACTTAGCTTTGTTATGTAAACAAGGTAGAAGAGATCAAGACTATGCAAGTGTTTCAGGACTAACCTCTCTTTTGTGTAAAATTCGTAAGGTGGGATCACCAGCGAACTCTTCTGTGGACGAGGTACATGTAGTTTATTGGAATAACTGAAGTACTGAATCTAAGCCTAAAAACTCACCATCGCCGAAGGGGAACTGGTCTTAGATAATTTTTCAACGTTCATGGAACAACCCCATTGAGGCTGTGCACATTACGTAAAAATAGCATCTCACTATAAATATTGCAGATGCTCCTGGAAGTTACTTTTGTGCAATGAATCAATGAAACTCTAATTTACGTATATCCATGTTGATTCTTAGCACAAACGATTTATACTCTAACTTCCGGGATCGTCCGCCATTTTGATAGCAAAATGCAATGTTTTTGCAATGTGCACAATCGCAACCTCAATATAACATGTTCTACCTCTCTTTAATCGCTAAATTTTAGAAGAATAAAAATGTTAATAACTGAAGCTTCATAAAGACAAAAAATCAAATTTTAGTTCTAAAAAAAGTGGACCGATTTGATAGGTCATGATGATATTTTCATTCTATTTCTAGGGTAACTAAGTTTGTTTTTTTTTCCGAAAAAAAAAATATCCCCACTTCAATTTTCCTACACATTTTACAATTCTGGGCCAAATGTGACATGTCTAGGTGATGTAGGCTAGTTATTCCATATTTTTTCATTGAGATCTTAAAAATTGGGATAGCTTTACATTCCTATTTTTCATCATATTTTAAATCAAAATAAGCAGTGGAATCTACTTAAAGTCAACACCTTTAAGGGAAACTCTTGCTTAAAGTCAACTCTATTTTGCAGTCCCATTTTGTATTTCTTTATACCTTTGTAATGGTTAAAGACAACCCTTGCTTAAAGTCAACACATTTTTGCAGTCCCGAGGTGTTGAATTTATCAGGATTCCACTATATATAAGTGTATTACATTTACAGTTTTCCATTAAATTTTGATCATTGCGTATATTTTTGTTGTAAATTTGGAGGTTCAGAAAAATGCCCCGTTAGAAATCAACATCTTGTATGAAAACACCGACAGAGCAACTCATTTGGACATGTAGCTTAACATATTCAGAATTAGGAAAAATAAAATCAATCTGTTACTCCGCCAGCTTTGCTTTGTTTATGATTACATGTACCACTGTCGGCTGAGTATTGAGGCTGTGCATGTTTCGTAACTACAGTTAAATCATCTCGCTATCAAAATGGCGGACGCTTCCAGAAGTTAGAGTACAACCCTTTTGTGCAATGAATCAATGCAATCCTAATTTATGTAGATGATCCTTAGCATAAAAGAGATACAGAAAGAGATAGAACAACAAGAGTACAGATGCGGACAGACTGACTGACACGGATCAGTTGACTGACTGACTGTGACAGTGACAGTCTCGTACCATATCTGAGTTCACAGCCTCAATTGCCAAAAAAAGTGAATAAATAAAACTCTTGCTTAAAGTAAACTAACTTTTTAGGTCTCAAAGTGTTGACTGATCACTCAGGATACCACTGCATATTATTACTAGTACAGTGGAGCCCACTTGAGATAAACCCTGGTTATGATAAACTTTGGGTTAAGATAGAGTAGACTTTTGCTCCACTTCTTTTTTTTTAAATAAAATTTTACACTCACAGCCTAATACAAACATAAACTTTTTAGTCGGGCCCAGAGGGGGTTTGTCTTGAATAAAAAGGATTCCACTGAAAATAAATTCACACGTTGAGTGTAATTAACTCACTTGACACACATATTTCTCTTGCAACTAGTCAAAATGAGTCTTCAGTCAAAATCAGAAGGTAATCAGAACATCGCAGAAAATCTTACTTTCACTACATTCAAAAACAACAAACAGAAAAGCTTTATCATGCTTCTGTATGAAGCTAAAGCCGTTTGGAGTCGGCAACGTTAGGGCTTGTGAAATTTCAGAAAAGGACCGGAAGAAAATTGCATTTAAAATTTAGAGATCATAAAGCAGTTAAGGCCTAAGCAACCATACCAGTTAAAATTAAACACACAAAACATGAAATTTCAGCATGAGTTGGGTGGAAAAACTGTTTAGAAATGGTTTAAGCGACATTATCCAAAGAAAAAAAATTTTTGACCTTTGAAAACCTACTTAACTTTGAAAGCCCATATCTCAAAACTAAGCCATTCGACTAACGACTCATTTAGACAGAATGCGAGACATTTCAGAGACAAATCACACAACTACAACTACAAGTCAAATATCAAAAGACACACACACAGAGGTTGGTATAATCACATGATTAAATTCAAAATGAAGGATCAAACATTAAGAAACACTGTGTACACAGCCATGTATCATTTTGTGGGATTTAATAATAGTTTTTGTATTGACATATTTCAAAACATTGCAACAGGAGGGAACAAAAGGAAGAACAAAATGAGATTAATCTTTGCACGTCTCGCACAATGATTCACTTAATCCTAATGTTGTGTGGTCAGCATCTACGGACATGTAGCAATCATAATTTGTTTTTTGCTTTAATGATATCAGAACATCAGAAGTTATCAAAGCCTTTCAAAACAAACCTATGTTCAACATAGTTGATCAAACATTCATGTGGATGTGCATGAAAATATTTAATGAACAATGTCATATATAACACTGACACAATAATTCATGCCCGAAGAATTTGTTACATGTATTTATCTCGTTTTATCAATTTTCGCTGAGCATTCACAAATATCCATTTGAAATGTTTAATGCTTATAATATTTGGAGAAGAGTCATACGCAAATAAAACAAGGTTCACTTACGTACCAAGTATACCGGTGTAGATCTATATTATAAGCAAAAGAAAAAGAGAATTTTTCGTTTCTTCTCCACTAGCTGCTAGTACAACTCTAACACTCAAACATCTCACTTACAATGTGTATGTATAAATACAAAAGAGGTTTACAAACCATGTACTTGTGCTCAGCATGAGATAGATTAAAAAAAAAAATAACATGGCATAACAAACATATCATCCTAGACAACAGCTGTTACAATTGTGTATTCAGCAAGCTCTCGGCACAGCACATTAAAGTTATCTTTTACACCATCAGTAGTACCAGTAGTATCAGTAAAGCACAACTCTGGGTCTTAAGTGAGTATTCAGTACATCAGTGTGAAAGAAAACAAAATCTCGCTCTTTTCGTTTAGGCCTTACTGTAAAATTCAATCTTGAATTATAATACACAAATACTGAGATCAAACAATGAAAAAAAAAAGGGTCATCTGTGTATGGAATTATCTCCCGTCAATTCAATAACTTTTTTTTTTAATCAAAAGTTTGCAAAACATACTAGGAAAATTGTGGCTTAAATTTGAGGCTTTCCTTCTTCTAAACAAAAAAAAAAGAAATGTTGTTGAAAATGTAAAGGAAATGCAATTTCAACATGAAGTTTGTTGTCGAAAAGTACAAGGTTTTCTTGTAAAAAATCTTGATGTTTTTTGGGTTTTTTTATTCCGTGAGAACCACATTTTCTAATAATAGACAAACTACTACACAATATTGGTATCAGAAAGTAGGTTAATGATAAATAAAAATTTGTCTAACAGTAACACAAGCAGCCAAGAATTGTGTTTCTAAATAAAAAAGGAATATTTCTACCAACATTCACGTCTTAAACGTACGATATTTGATCAATTTGGATATTTTTCTTACTTTATGTGTCACACTCAGCAGCTTAAAATGAGGCAGTATCACAAATCCGTTCAACACCCACACAATAACCCACTTACTGCCTTCAACAGTCTAACGGCCATAAACCTGACATAAGCTTGACAGTAGCAAGAATAACAACTTTTCATTTACAAGTACCCGAAGTCAACAAACCACCACGTCCCTCTCATCCAGTTCACCACACACACACATCAAACATGCCCAACAATCGCTACTCTCGCCTATGCCGTGGACTCATTACCCTTTACATAATTAGAAACCATAGCCAGTCAGAACTCACAACTACACTACACATTTCCTACATCATCATAACTCGGATTTTTCCTGCAACTTTTTGTACTCCTCCGGCTCATACTTGGGCAGGAGCTCCTTGACTTTCTTCACAAAGTCAGACTTCTCGGCGCATCCCTTGCAGGCGTTGTCCTCGCCCCAGTTTGACAGAATCTTCTTCAGTTCTCCCACACGCATCTTATTCAGCTTGCTAAAGTCTGGCTTCACGTCTGGCATGAACAAACAAAAAAAAATATGAAACAAAATGAAGTACTTGGTTTCTTTAATAAATTTAACGTCCCCTAATCTTCCTGAGGATGCTTATTCGGAGGGGAACGAAATTTAACTTTGAATAATCTAAGAATCAAATTATTAGTATTTATATACATTATCAAAAACCTACACACACTCTTCTGGATTTCACATACGGCAAGACGAGCAATTCCAAAGGAGTCTGTCTTAAACTAAGTCATCTGATTTTATTTTTGATTTATCTGAATTATCTTCAAGAAGATTGGATTCTAGGAACATTCCACAGCTTTACCACAAGTCTATGATAGATCAAATCTTTAATGTTTTATTTTTTTCCACTTTAAATCTAATTTAAACAATGTATGGCTTTTCACTACAAAACCACTGTTTAGAAACACAATTACATCAACCCTACATTTTCAATTAAACAAACTATTCCCACTTAAAATAATTCAACAATCAAGAAACCACATTATACATCTCATAAATCATTTGCAAAGAGAAAGTTGTTTTTTATTTATTTTTTGGTATGAGCAGATTGTAACACTGGTTGCATTTGCCGTCATGGACTTATAAAAATATACCATCAAACATGACACATTATCTAAAAACTTTTCTGCTGGGACGTTCCTTAGGAACAGAAAAGAAGAAGAATTAGATAAACCAGTGTTTGTAAATAAAAGATAACGACATACTGTACAGCTATCACCTAGTACTCAGGCAAACATGTTCCAAGAGGCTCAACATTACACAAGTAGAATGAACATGCCATTTCAAGTAAGAGATTGGCATAGAAACAGAATCACAAGGAGAGAGAGAGAAAGAGAGAGACAGACAGACAGAAAGAGACAGAGAGACAGAGATAGAGAGACACAGACAAACAGACAGAGAGAGAGAGAGAAAGAGAGAGAAACACACAAAAAGTACTCATAGAAGAATACTAAAGTGAAAGAATAAATAATGCAACAACACCCATGTGCTGATTTAAATACAGTAAAATCTGTATCAAGCCAATGTTTCCAGACCAAAGAATGTGTTTACTTTAAACAAGAGTTGACATTAACCATCACAAAAAAATATAAAGAAATACAGAATGGGACGGCCAAACAAGGTTGCCACAGATTAGGCAAAATTTTCCCTCAAAGATGTTAGATTTTAATTGGTCTTGACGGTAAATGAAAAATAATTGGGACAGACAGAGCGAGAGAGATAGAACACCAGAGTACAGACGCGGACTGACTGACTGAAAGTCTCGTACCATATCTGAGTTCACAAATCTGGGCATCCATGTTTTTCAGTTTCTCGCAGATCTTGTTGGACGGCAGGTGGTAGGTCAGGGGCTTGAGAAGGTTGCTCAGGATACCGGTAGCCGCGTCTTCAGTACCTCCGACAAAGTAGCACTAGGAAGGAAACAAAACAAAAAACAACAGAAAAATGAGAACATTAAATCACCATTGATTATTCAAATAAAAAAGTGTATAAAAAATCAACGAACAAAAAAAATATGCATACCGTTTTGCATACAAAAACAATAAAAAAAGTTAAACTGCTTTGAAAAGGTATGCTGTAATTAATGCAAATTTTTTTCTCAGATGTAACGGAATAATAAATATGACAGGAATCATTACTATAAATTACATTAATCTTTACAGTCCAGTTCAAATACTTTGAACCCAATAGAAACAAAATTTAACTTTGAATTATGTGAGATTCTTGCCTTAACAAAACGGTATACAGTGGAATCCCTGAATATAGACCTGGAAATATGATGGTAAATACAGGTCTGATAAGAGAGGGAATTTAGCTCAGGGGTTAAATGACTATATCCACATAAGCAAACATCTTCAAATTTTAAGTCTCATTAAAGGGGCAGTCTTAATTGACCGCTTCCACATAGGATTAGGAAGGCTAAAATTTGGTAATCTGAATTAAGTTTAAATAAACCAAATACTTGAGTTGTTCGGGTTTGAATTATCTGGACAGACAGCAGTAGGTTTAGAACTAAAAAGCACAATAGAATGTACAACACCACGCCTGTCTACAGACATAACAGGAACAGTCTATCTCTCCCTCTGCCTGTCTCGTTCTCTTTGGTACATGTAATAGTAGGCCATATTTACCTTTTACCCCCGTTTCTCCAATCCCCCTCAAAATAAATTTACACATTAAATTTTCTTTAAATGTATGAAAAAAATCCCCCTTAATTATAAATAATATATTTCTGGAGAGTAAGATGATTGGCACAGAAAACTTTTACAAACACAACAGTAGCAGAGTGGTGGCTTGTTTTCTTTTTTGTCTTTTTAATTGAAATTTTTAGGACAAAATGGTTTTAGATACTGACAAGATTTAAAGGAAAAAAAAGGACAATTCTTTTTGACTTACAAATCTGTTCTCTTTCCCTCCTTTAGGCAATTTCTTGCAGAATTTTCTGAAGGCCGTCTCCAACTTTCCAATGTCATTGTAGAGTTCATCAGGCAAGTCTTTCTTGAATTTTTCTATTGCACCAATACAAACTGGGACAAAAATATAAGTGAAAAATAAAACACAATAATAATAAATATGATAATAATCTCAGAGAACCTAAATGCATAGTTGAACAAGATATTTAATAAAAGAGATCAGAAAGTTGGGTACTGAAGTGTCAGTAAAAACCCGAGGCATAGGACAGCATCATATCATAAACCCTGACAGTGAGCAAAGAAAACAAGACAAACTTTGAAACATGGTGTTTTCCACAAAGTTTAAAATGTCAGTGTATTTATTGTGATGCACTATAGACAGTCAATTTGATTATAAATTGATAATTTCTTAGTTCTATGGTTCATTACAAACCGATGATAATGTACTTTACAGACGATCACAAGTCAACTAACGATCCAGTGTGCCAACGTGCAGAGCGCAGCTAAAAAAACACAACCATGTGGCATGATGTGCAGACGAATCTGCCCAGGGAGACCATTGAAGGTCAATAACTATTATGGTCATGATGGGCTAGTGGTCGCAATGGGCAATTATGGTGTTGCAAAGCAATCAGAGCTAGAATGTTGTAAAATGGAGGTGGAGAGGAACAGGCGGTGGCTTGTCAATGGGCCTTGTGTGGGTGCCTGGTCTATTTGTTCTTATTTGTAGGTTTACATCACAGGTAAAGAAAAACAAGTGTAAAGAAGGGAGGTGTGGGGCATGTCGCAGTATTGCACTGGAAGCTA
>BMAT01001565.1:4746-19355 GCA_019649035.1 Elysia marginata | reverse complement strand
CCCCCTCTCTCTCTCTCTCTCTCTCTCTCTCTCTCTCTCTCTAAGACGTTATAAAAAGCAGATTCACAACCTATCACTCCTTGAAACAAGAAAGAAATACAATACAACCTATGTTTTTACATAAATATTATTTTATTTTTTGGCTTTATTTTGTTGTCTCCTTCAGTAACAATAGATAATGCCATGGAGATATAAAACATTTATGGATTTAAACTAAAGAAAGATTACATTGTATATGAAGACATGAAGATAAAGGATGTATGAAGCTGGAATCGGTTTTCATAACAGCTTTCTGGGTGACGGTTGCGAATGTATACAACCTTGGTCTAGCAGATTCCAACTTGCAAAGCACTTTAGAGCTAGATCTACGTCTAACCCACCAAAGAAATATTTTTTTTTTTTACCAAAATGGAGAGAAAGACCAATGTGTCCAAAATCAGCAATAAAAATGATAATAATATTAATAACAAGTTTATTTTTATAGCGCCTTCCCTCAATGTAAAGCTCAAAACGCTTTACATAAATTCTTAACAAAGTTAGATCTATGTAGTCTACTAAATATTGTGGCACAATGGAGAGAAAAAGCCTTTCCTTGTAGATACTAGATTAGCACAAAATCACACCTGCTATGATTAATGTATGATCAGTTTTGGCTGTTGTGAACACATTTATATTACAGCTCCTGTTACCAGACAATATAAGTTGCTTTTCATTTAATTTGATTTTTGGACTGAATAGCAAGTACGTGTATTTTACTTTACTTTTAACTTTGCTTTTTTTTAATTGCCGGGAATAGTGCCTTGAAATTGTCCTGTGAAACCTGGAAAAAGCCTGGAATTTTTGTGTGTGAAATTGCTTGAAACCCTGTATTAAAGATAAGGTTGGATGATATTAACAACAAGATTGAAAGAAGTGCCAAACAACAAGTTATTGTACAGATTTCTTACAAAATTATAACTTCATTCATAATGGTACCCTTTGTTACATGATATTCAATCTACTATCTGGATTGTAATTTAACAATTTTTTGCTTTACGGCTTTTTAAATCGAACAAACCCCCCTCCCTTTTCTTTTCTCTTGATGTTAAATGTCATGTCACAATTTTCTCCTTCTCCCCACCCTCCTTACCTTCTTCAACTGCATTGAACATGATGTTTTCTAATGTTATGTATTGCTAAACTTGTGAATATATTATGAGCTAAAGGTTTTTAATCAAAGATGGCGTCCTTTAATTTTAGACATCAACAAATTGATGATCTAGGGGTCCTTTTCTTTATTAGCATTAAAGCCAGACAAGTAGTTTTTTAGCCCTCCGTGCTATTTAAAAAAAAAAATTTGGTGGCAACGGATAATCCCATTATGTCTTCATATACAATGTAATCTTATCTTTAGTTTAAATCCGGAAATGTTTTATATCTCCATTGTATTATGTATTGTTTCTGGAGAAGGCAGTCAAATATAGCTGAAACATATTTATGTATAAACTTAGGTTGCATTGTTTTTTTTCTTCTGGTTTCAAAGAGCGATAGGTTGTGAATCTGCTGCTTTATAAACTATTAGTGTTTAGATCGCACAGATTTGTATGCATATTTTTGGGATCTTATTTACTTTATAGATATACTCAAAGTGTTGTGAGTTCTGCTTTAGTGTTTAGATCTCTCTCTCTCTCTCTCTCTCTCTCTCTCTCTCTCTCTTTATTTGGTTACAGTAAAACCAGTTTCATATTATTGGAATGTTTGTAATAAATGAAAGCAAAGGGCGATTTGATAAACTTCATCAAAATGTAGTTGATATTGATATGACAGAAAACACATCTATGAAAAGGCAGCATGCAGGTCTGATTGTCCTTCATCACTTAATGGATACTGAAATGGAAAATTTAAACTTTATACACCCATATAAAATGCTAAGTAGTTTATCTGCATTTTTGTTTTTTTTTTAATATTGCCTGAGTTCATTTTGCATTGTGATATGAGTAAAAAATTAAATCATAGTGCATGTTTAATTCTCTTTTTTTTTTTTTAAACAGTTACTTTTGCCAACTGATCAATGGGCTAGAGTACCTTCACAGTCAGGGTATCATCCACAAGGACATAAAGCCTGGCAATTTGCTCGTCACAAACGACGAATGTCTCAAGATAACAGATCTGGGTGTGGCTGAGGTTAGACAAGCTTTCAGGCTTCATCATATATTTCGCTTCAACATGACATAACAGCTAGGGGAAAATCTCACATTAATTACATGATTTATTGGGGGGACAAGGGTCAATCTGACACAAGTCAGAATTTTTCACATATTGAGTTGCGTTAATACTGCATACTTCTAAGCCCTCGAAGAGGTGGTCAAAATTGATAACTCTAGCTTATCTGTGTCTTGACTTATTCCATTCTGAAGGCAATAAAAATGGTTAAGTATATTAAGCAAACTATCTAATTTCAATGCTCACTCACTCAAAATTGGTCTGAATGACTTGTTTCTGTTTCTCCCTGGTTGCCTATCAGTTGATTATTTTAAGACATGCAACTTTCACATTGCATTTCACATTTCGATCCTAGAGATGTCAAACTAGATCTAAAGAAAGTGATTAAACGAGACGTTACTTCTCCACCATACTAGTTTTTCTGTGAAATTTGTTTGAGGCAGAAATTTCTCATGAATGATTTATTACCTTTCCATTTTACCAGGGACCAGGATTCGCTCTCAAATCATAAATTTCAACGGATGCTAGAAAGTTTTTGGGAATTTAAATATTTCATTCAATAGATTTTCTTTGACTGAAATAAAGAAAATCAACCTTGATAAACTAAAGCTAGATCTTATCTTGGGAACCTTCACCATTGTCTTTGATTTTGTGAACACTTAAAGATTCAATGTGCTCATGAATATTTTAGAAACTTCTCAAGCACAGCCCGATGTTGAGTCGAGTTGCAGAATTTTTTGGTACATCAGCGGAAAGATTTTGACAAGCCTGTTAAGGCTGTGAGACAAAAATGTTGTTTGTTTTTAAATTTGAATGAAGCCTTGAGTTATTGCACTAGGAGAGTCAGGTAGCCTATCAGTGCAGCCACTTTATATAAAATGGAGAAAGACGCAGATAAAGATTTTCCATGGCAAAGAGTTTTAAGAGCACTCCTACCAGTCAGCTGGTTAAATTTCAAATTTCCAGCCTTTGGTTTAAGAATATAGTGGTGTGTGATACATGATAGACTTTCACTTTGATGCTTTGTGCCAAGAAAAAAATTTGAGTCAAATTAAACATTACTCGATACTAATGCCTCTTCTCATTAAAGTTATTGTCACGTCTGGACTTGTTAAGTGGAAATACTGCATATAAATATTTGTCATTTGTCAGGTGGTATTAAGTTCTGTATTTTGTCTAAATGACGTTTTGTTTTAATCAAGAAACAAAAACAGAATGTTATTGATTTTCTTTACTTTTTGTCCCATTCCATTCTGTCAGGCTTTAGATCAGTTTGCAAGGACAGACGAGTGTCGGACAGGCCAGGGATCTCCAGCGTTCCAGCCACCAGAGATAGCCAACGGTCAAGATGTGTTCTCAGGGTTCAAGGTGGACGTCTGGTCATCAGGTGTCACGCTGTGAGTGCCTTCTGTTCGGTGTTTAAGTCTTTTAAAATTGTTTATTATTTTTGTTATTTTAGGCATTCAAGTTGTTTTCACTCCTCAGAAAGTCAAGTCCAAATAATTGCAACCATGATGATTCCCATGAAATTCAGAGTACTGATTGTATCCTCCCCTTCTATAATATCTATACCAACATTTTAAATTTTGAATAATTCAAAGTCAAACTTTGTACCTTTTGGGTTTGAAATATTTGGAATGGATTCATATTCTCACAACCTGTCTGCATGTTTCAGGCCTTAGGAAGTTAAATCTTAAAAATATTTGTATGAAGGGGATCATTCTTATCTAAAATGTATGAAGTAAGCAAAGGATTAGAACATCTAAAAGCTAATTGCTAAAACTCGGAAGCTGTGAAAATTGGCATGCTCAAACACTCAACAGCCTCAAATGTTCAAACTGCGATGTCTGGCCTGTGTACCAGTGTTCTCTCCAATGTTTTAAACTCTGCGCCAACTCATTATCATGATTTGGTGTTTATTAACTTTTGTTCTGTTTTTGTTTATCCCAGTCCCATTGTTAAGGAAAGGTTGTTTCTTCTGTATGAACTCATTAATATATTTTCCAGCTTAGAAGAATGTATGTCTCATTTATCTCTGTATCAAGTTGGTTTTTGAAGTTTTTATGCATTATATATGGTTGGTCTGAGCAAGGTAAATTTGATTTTTGTAATTTCAAAAGATGGAAACAAAAAAAGCGTAAACAGTATTCAATATGCAGAATGCATATTTCCGTAGTCTGTTTCAAGTATAAAATTACTGTAAAGACTTACAGCTGTTTGGCGTCACTAACTGATTATTTTATTACAGATACAACATAACAACTGGCAAATATCCTTACGATGGCGACAACATATATAAGCTGTTTGAAAATATATCAAAGGGAGACTATAGTATACCTGAGGGTGTCTCGGAAATGTTGTCGGATCTTTTGAAAGGTAACTTTCCATTTTTATTTACAATTTGAAACCTATCTTGGCAGGGTGAAACAATTGATATTAAGTGTTTGTAGTAAAATAATAGTAGAGGCACAATCTGACCACTTTAAATCATTGATGTTTCAGGCATGACTTCCATCAACTACTATCCTAACTTGTTTTTTTGTTTTCTTTTTTCATAAATTTACTGATATGCTCCTTGCAAAAACTTGACACCTCAAGTTTTCATCGTTTTGATAAAATGGAAAAATAAAATTTTGAGAAGTTATAAAGGCTGAAAGAAAATAGGAATTTGATTTTTATTTGATGTGAAAGAACCATTTTCGGCATCTTCCCTGTCACTAGAATGAGATCTAGAAAAAATTATCACTTTGAGGGTATAGATTGCTCAAATCAACGTCTAATTCTGGAAACTTGTCAAAATTATCCAACACTTGTTCAGCTATGGACCCAGGCTGTTTGTTAGAATTACTTTCGTGTTGAGGCTGGAATTGCTTCATGTTGTTTGTGTTGGTTTTTTTTTGTACAAATTTAGCTCACGAAAAAACACAATGAACTGCTGGCTATGGGCACAGTCATGTTATACATTCCATACAAAGGAAAGTGAAAACCCTATTTAACAGCTCAGGATAACTCCTTTAAGTTATTTTTAAACCTTTATTTTAAGCTGTAAATACAAGGCAACACCTAACCGGTTTACTGGTTTCACTGTGTATCTAAAAATAGCAGTTAGACTGCTATACCAGGCTAACTCTAAGGGGGGCTGAAAGGATGAAACAATTTAATTCATGTCTTTAAAGTTGCATTGCCAGTGCTGTACCTCAGTATCTTTTGAGACCCCCAGAATTTGTGAATACCAGCAAATGGTCATACAAGTTTTTTTATATCCTTAATTACAGATTTTTTTTGTCTCAATCGTTCTGCGATATTTTATTTTGGTGAGTGGCAGGTCTGATATTGAAGGTTTTCCGAGCTCGGTTTTCACTTGGTTTCTTTATGCTTCCTAAATGGAAAGGAGCTACAGGATTGGCAGACCATAAGAACCTAAGATGGTTGAAAAGAAACACCAAAGTCAAAAGAAAAATTAATGCATTATAATACTGCTTCACTGAATAGACTCATAAATCAACCTGAGATAAGTGAAACACATTCTCAACTTTGTATCAATGACCTTAAACCTTAGATTTATCTTTCTTTTGCACTTTTCTCAAAACTTCTTTTTTAACATATATCTTTGCATGTCTCCAAAAGTTGAGAAATTAACTTCAAACTTTGCATAAGACTTGCCGATGCACTGTTCTCAAATTTGTCAGAAGCTTTTGTGGATATTTTTGTTTGTTTTTGTTTTACAAATGTTTTTCTTGAAAAAAAAAAGCACTTTTCGGCACTTTTAGCTTCTATGTAAACTCAAAAACTGTATAAAAAATCTAAAAAAGCAAATAAGAAAAAAATGCTTCCGACAAAAACTTTGAATTGGCTGTAATAAACTATTGCATTTTACAGAATGCAAATCCTTTGTTTAAAGGCCTAAAGTTCACTATTTTTATCCAATGTGGCGGCAACAACAACCGGTTTCCATGGCAACCAAAGCATTGGAAATGACAAAATAAACGTTTTTATTTGATTTATGTCTCCCATACATTATTTCGGAACAGTAAAATTAGATCTTATTACGAAAAAAAATGCTGCACTGGCCATTAGGCATTTTTCTTTTTTATTTATTGCTCTTTTTAAAAATAATAAGAAAATGAGAAAAAAAAAGGAAAATTTTCCATGACATAGTAATAAATGTTTAATGCTGTTGTCCATTCTGTATCTGTTTCAGGAATGTTAGCTTATGATGCAACGGTTCGATACACTTTGCAGCAAATAAGGCAGCATCCGTGAGTTCCGAATTTAACTTTTTTTTTAATACTTGATATTAATCCCCTTTGGAAAATTTGTCTTCATTATTCAGTGGAACTGTGTCCCCACAGAGCAGGGCCACACTAATACCCCTGCACACCATTACATTTGAATCCTGTAGCTGGGTACCCATTTTACAGGTGGATGGACTGGGGAAAGTTAGGGTAAATTGCTTTCCCTAGGCAATTGCAACATGGTATGGTCGGGAATTGAACCGGCGACCTCCAGATCTCGAGTCGGACGGGCTAACCAGTCCGCCACACTGTCCCATTTCTCTTAAACTTAAGTCAACACCTTTGGTATTGTTATTATTTGTTTTTATCTTTGTTTTATTTTGTGATTATACAGTCATCAAAAGAGGGATGGGGAATTCGCAGAATTTCCTGTAGTTGCTATTTTACATTAGAGATCTGAAAGATAAATATATATATAATAAACAAGATTTATGAACATGAAGTTCCTTTTTTTTTTTGTTTGATTTGATCTTTGAACAAAGGACTGCATGTGTCTTGCTTCCAAATTAGTCAAATCCCACAATCATAGGACATAGTTTTTTTGGAACAATCCATTTTTCTGAGTTTCAAAACATAAAAATTGTATGAACAGCTTTAGCATAGATTGGATTTGACTAAATGTTATTACAAACTTTGGAACAATGCATTTTTCTGAGTTTCAAAACATAAAAATTGTATGAACTGCTTTAGCATAGATTGAATTTGACTAGATATTATTACAGACCAATGTTAATACCAGCGTTAGCACAGATTGGATTTGACTAAATATTATTACAGACCAATGTTAATACCAGCTTTAGCATAGATTAGATTTGACTAAATGTGATTACAGACAAATGTTAATACCAGCTTTAGCATAGATTAGATTTGACTAAATGTTATTACAGACAAATGTTAATACCGGCTTTAGCATGGATTGGTTTTAACTAAATGTTATTACAGACCAATGTTAATACCTCCAGATGGTACAGGAAGCAGCATCCACGAGTGTTTGCCTCGGTGAAGATCCCCCCTCGGCCAGAGGACCCTGACGACGTTCTGCGCACGATGACGGTACTTCCCAGTCTCCACGCCATGCACTATGGAGAAGACACAGACGAGGAGGAAGACGAAGATAACCAAATCCATGAATTTTCAGTGCCATGTGATGAAGAACCAACCGATCATGTGACTTTATCATTTGGAAATGAAGGTCAGGGGGTCAAAATTGGCTGGCAGCAGTTCCAAACTGTTTTTTTTTTTTATGATTTGCTACTCCTTTCTAGTATAGAAGAGCAAAACAAATAGAAAAAAAAACTTGTCTGGGTAAAAAAGTAAAACATTTGGAGTTTAATTTTCAAAAAACGTCAAATAAAAATAAAGCTTTTCATGTTACCAGTATCACAAAATTTTTGTCCATGAATATCGAAACTTAAATGCATCATTCTATTTTTTCAGAAATTTTAAAAAATTTCTAGCATTAATTTTGTTAAATATTGAAAAATTGAGGGGAAAAGATTTAATCAAAAATATCACTGCTTATGGAGAAGTGCCAAAATAAAACCAAAGAAAATATCTCCTGGTTTTGTTTCAAGCAAGAAGGCAGAAAGAAAATATCTCCTGGTTTTGTTTAAGGCAAGAAGGCCATTAATCTTGTACAGAAAGGCTGTAGAAATCAAATTTTTGTCAAAATCCTCTTGTGTCCCATACCGATTTTTTGTTAAATGTCCAAGTCTTAGAGGTCGGCTTGAACCTAGTAATGGTGAGTGTAACCAAATTTAACCTATGAACAATGTCAACTCAATGCCCCTAAATTACACATATTTGTCTGCAATGGGCCAATATTTTTTATTATTTTCAGAAAATTTGAGTGGCATCGCTGGGTAGTATTTAATTTGGGAGAAAAGTTTTAAGCACTTATCTTGGAGACTACTTGTTGCGGAACTATGTGAACAAATCTGCCATGTTCCGTAACTCTGAAAATAACGAAATCAGCACTTCCTATTTGTCTTTTCAAGTACACAATAATTGGATGCGTGCAATAGAGAACGTTTTTTGTGGATTGTTTAAATTGTGTTAGTGAAGAAATTTTTTTTTTTTTTTTTAAACATACCCAGTTTTTTGGTTTTTTTTTTTACCTAGGACAATGTCTTCTGTTTCCACAGTGAGAGACCATGTGTCATTTGATCATCATCATCGTCATTCCATCGAGGAGGATGGGTCCCTACAGGGGGCGGCTTCGGTCCCCAACTCAGACAACGAGGTAAAAGGAAAGAAAGGCAAAAGTCGGAGCAAGAAGAGCAAGTTCTCTGGCTGCAAGCAATCTTGACAGCGGCCAGTTAGTGTTTAAGTCTAGATTACAACAATCAGGTGCCACCAATACATTCTTTACATACATACAAACTTTGCTACCGCCCACCGCTATCCCTTCGTAGCCAGCTGATGCAGCAGTGTTTTTTTTTTTTTTAATGTGACAATTTCCCCCTCTCGCCATGTAGCTTTATAACAAATTTTTATACAAAGAAACACCTTGTTCTTGTTTTGTTTGAATGCTGTTAGGATATGTATGTTAGATAGGGGAGTCAGGATGGTTGCTGTGTATGTTAGATAATATGGAATAAATAATAACTGTTGTCTTTTCTTGTCTAAGTACCGTAGTGAATGGTTTTAAGGTGACCAAATTCTCTAATATAAACTGTTGCCTTGTCTGTGTCGATTCAATAAAAATTGGCTCGGCTTTGTGTCTGTCGACTGAAAGCATTCAAACATGTGGGATCTGATTAGGTGAAGGTTTTTAAGTATGATAAAGTTCTACAAAAGAGGATCAATAAAATAAGGCTAGAACACCCTTAAGCTTCATGAGTCTTTTTGAAGTGCAGGAAATTCCAAATGTTTGCTTGCCTGTTTAATTGGGACTTTATTCAGATAACCAACGTTTTCCTCGTTTTTATAATATATACAGTGGAACCCTTGGTTAAAGAACTGGAAAATGGTGGTAAAAAACAGCTCTTATGAGGGGGGGGGGGAGCGGTTATCTCAGGGGTTAGATTACTATACCCATAGAAGCAGCCGTCCTCAAATCTAAAGTCACCTAAGAGGGATGGTCTTAATTCAGCGGTTCCTCTGTGTCTGTTGATAATTCAAAGTTTAATTTTGTGACCGTCTAAACACCTGGTCTGGACTGGG
This sequence comes from Elysia marginata, assembly GCA_019649035.1. Taxonomy (NCBI): domain Eukaryota; kingdom Metazoa; phylum Mollusca; class Gastropoda; family Plakobranchidae; genus Elysia; species Elysia marginata. The sequence continues at coordinate 9,693 of BMAT01001565.1, read as the reverse complement.
ATATCAAAAGTCTTAATAAAGCAGGTTCCGTTAGATTTAATTACATTTGTTGTCAAGATGGAGCAGAGCTCATAACTTCACAAAACTGGAGGTCTACGGAGGAAGAAAAACATCTTTTTGTTGAAAGGGAATAAAAAAGGTTTTAACTTATAAATGAATCAGCGTTTGGTGAATGTGTTTATTGTTTATTGACACTTTGCTTTGTTTTTTGCCAAAAAGTATCTTTATTTTACTTAAGTTTAAGGTGTAGACAAGACCTCAGCGTATGTCTATTGATTTGCAAAGCTTTAAACACTCACTGGTTACTTGGAATGTGACTACATGAATGGCGTGGTATGTTGGTGATTTTTTTTTGTTTTCTTTCTAAATATTATAAAAGTAAACTTATTGGTCTGGATACATTCCACAGCAAACCATTCACGTTCAGTTTCATGTTATTTTTCCTTTTCCTCGTCCTGATCCCGTTGTATTTATTACTTAGGATTTTGTTATTTTTGAGAGTTGACTCTTATTAAGAAATTTTGTAATGAATGGAGAAGAATCCTAAAGCTATGCTACTCAATGTTGGGCTTGTTATTGTTGTTTTGTTTAATCCTGATGATTTATTTAGCAAAGGTCAGGGAAAATAAGCCACATTAATTTCCCAATACCAATTGCTATCAACAGGGCTTTTTAAATTTGATTTTTGTAACACCATTGTGATTTAAATTTGTACGATTGCTTGTTTTTCTACTCAGCAACATATAGAAAGCAATATCTCAGGTTCTAGTAGAGATATTTTGTAAAAAGCAAAATGCTTTTTGCTTCGAAAGGAGTAAGGAATTTAGGTATGCCTAGAACTAAATGGCTTAACTCTTTCTGTGCCGGAGGTAATTTCAATTTCGCACCAGATCTTCTGATTGACACATAAGATTGTTTATTTTGTGTGCTACCAGGGGGATTAGGTTAAAGTATGCATATTTGGTAAGATTGGAAAGGAAATAGAACCACTGAACTGGATAATATAAAGGAAACATTCTGAAAGAAAGGGAGGTAAGCCTTGTGAACTGTAATGCGCAAAGGCAATAAAAAGCGACTCCCTGACATTTCCTAGCCTGTTGCAACTGTTTGTGCTAGAATCCATTTAAGTTTCTCTGGTAGCAAAGTATATCCATTTTCCTGCAAACAGGTCTTTGGTTGAAGTCTCTAGGTCCAGTATTTACAAAGTTATAATACATGTATTTTGAAAATATTTATAGTATCTCTGAAAAATTTTTTACAAAAACATCTCCGCCAGTACCCCTACACACTGAAACTGTCTACTGTGTTTGGTACTTAGATGGGGTTTACATGAGCAGCCTGTGCCAAAATAGTTTGTCCTTGACCCAATTCCTTGTGTTGAACACAAAACACATCTCACATCGGCACGATCATAGTCAACAAGATAAATGTTACCTTGAAATCACTCAGCAGCGTTAAGTCAACAAGATAAATGTAAAATTTGTCGACCGATGTATGGTTCGCATGCATAGAAAGAGTTAAGATTGATTGGTTATAGGGTTTTTCCATGCAAATAAGTCGAATGTCAGAGAGGCTTCTAAACCTTATGTGCAGAAAATAATGAATATTTTTGGGAAAGATAAGTCAACCTGTTTTGTGTAAAATGTTTGTTTGACAAGAAAAAGAAAATAATCTACTTTTAAAATGCATTTTCTCGTACACTCAACTCTTTGCCAGACATCTCTAGGTTTCTATTAAGTGTATCTCTTGTTTATTTTGATCTTTTGAATTTTAGAAACTTTCATTTCCTCAAACTATACTGTATTGCAACTTGCAACTTTTAAGTTTTTGGGTTTTGTTTGTTTTTTTTTTGCACAAATTTTGGCAAAGCATCAAACAACAATTTTTATTGTGCGTCAAAAATCTCTACAGTAGTGTGAATTAGTAGTCTTGACGATGTTAAATTTGGCAGCTTGTTAACATTTTTTTTAGTTGGGTAGCTTCTAAGATTATAACCGCATGCGCAGTGTATTAAGAAACTCATGTGCAAAGTATGATCTTCATATTTGAAGAAACTTTTTGCTTTTTTCATTTGTATATTAAAAGTTTCATCATGAATTGGTAAACCTTCCATTTTTCTAGACAAATTGTGTAGATCACCAGTAGTAGCCCAGCATAAACTAAAAACAACAATGGAAAGCAAACCTAAATGGTTTGCCTTATTGAAGAAAAGTTGAGAACCCTAAGCATGTGTTTGTCCAGCTATGATTTTGTTTGAGGAGATAAAAGAAATGTTTATTGAGTATTTGTATGCGTAGGCCAGTTTGCCTTTCAATTGCTCAATTGATTTGCCTTCTGTGTTCTTTTCCATGAATGAGTTGAAACTGTGCGCTATGAGTATGATATTTGTTTAAGTTTCTAATTGAAGTTCGCCTTAAAATCTGAGTCTACATACCAATCACCATTGTAATTATGTTTTCATGCAGGAATTTTCATTTTGTTATTACGTAACTTTATGTGTCTCATAAGATACACCAGTGCTCTTCCAAAGCAAGAATTCTGTACACGGTTTAAATCTAGGGCCACTAATTGGGCACATGACTTTTTCATAGACAGTTGATTTTCTGTTTAAAATTTTTTTAAATCATCATGACTTGTAATTGTAATTATACATACTAGTAGCTACTGCAAAAAAATTGTTTTGACTTTTTCAAGACAATTGGCTTGAGACAGTAAAAGCGCAGAGAAAAACAATTTCGTTTTTAACTCTCAAAGTCGAAATGAAGCTTTCAAAGCTAATAATCTTGCACAGATTTGTTTGTATTTGTGTATTTTCTTTTAACTGGTGTCCCCTTGTGAAAACTCAACCTGTAACTAGATAAGTTTTTCTTATTTCACTATTTTCAGTTCATTGGAGACGTTATAGTTACCAGTACCATGTAGGAACCTTTTCTGTATTTTACTTTTCATTTGAAATTTTTCAAAAGTAAATCAATATTTAAACTATTGTAGCTTTCCTTTTAGAAAAGCGTCATTCTTGCCTTGGTTGAAAAGCTCTCTAATACGAATTCAATGAAAAGTTGACTCATCAATACTATTTTCTCTGCTCTTTTCCTCATGAAAATTCGCTTTCTTTTTTAAGCACATTTGTCGCCTGATGGTACATGAAGGTTTTGGTGAACTTCGCCAATCCCATGCGTCTGAGTTGCCGACTTACGATTCCTGCTGTGATATATTCAATGTTCTTTGAGACCCACAGCTCCGCTTGGTTGACAGTGGGTGGTTTATCTCAATTGGGAAATCCTTGTACATATGGTATGCTTGCCGGAGAAGTATATACTGGAGAAAGAGAAATACCTGTAAAAAAATTTTTTCCTGTGTTGTGACTGCGATTTCAAGTATATAAGTGAATGACTTGGAAAAGTGTTGTGATCACAGATATTATGAAATATTGTTGGGGGTTCTTTTGTTTTTATTCGACTGTTGGAGAGGGTGGCTGAGAAATACCTGCAAATTTTTTTACTGTGTTGTGACCCGGAATTCAAATACACTGTATATAATGGAATGAATTTTAAAAGTGTCGTAATTAGAGAAACTATGATATGTGGATGGGGGGGGGGGGGTCTCATTCATTGTTTTTGCCGACGCATTATGGTTGTTGAGTTCTAATGAAGGCTTTCATGACGCTAACCATTGCAAACATTTTCTTTTACATGTTGAAGATTTTATTGGAAAAATAAATTAATGGTTTTTTTTTTCAGTAAGAGGCATCATTTTCTTATATAACGGTCATATTGTAGGTCTAACAGCTAAATTTCTGACGTAAAATACAAGACGAAGAAGAAAAAAATATAGTTTTTGCTCTCTTTCTCAGCTTTTATAAAATTGACTTACATCCAATTAGTGATGAAACCCTTCAAATGTCAAAATCAAATTTTTCTAAATACAATGCAAGGCTGTAACGATCTCTAGTTGAATTAATGCATGTAAGGTATGCATGATAAATACCTCTGGCTAAGTGAGAGTATAATAAATCCATGTTTAAACCATTTTCTACCCAAGACATTAATTTTTAGTACGGCTTTTATTTAACTAAGTCAGTGTGTTGTTTTGAAATTTGTAAAATAGCGATGTTTCATTCCCATGCAGTGCATACATTTTTTTTTCTGCAAGAGGCTAAAGCAAGCCACTCATATTTTGTTGGAAAATCTTCCTTTGTGTGCTGTTTGAGAATTTTATCGCTACCAATATAAAGTGGAAACTTCCAAAATTGAAGTCTGTTGATCTGAAGTGCTCGGAGCTCAAAGTTTTCTATGTGTGAGGTTTTTATTTCCTCTGTAGCTATTGTTCGATCTGATCTCATAGATCAAAGTTTATGAAATTCTCTTAATACTAAGTTCATACTGCTCTCTGCAGAATGTTTTCCTTCTGTTTTATAGCAGATTCTCTAAAGCATGACAATCTAGTTCATGTATATGTTGATCAGAATCTGCTGCCGTGAAAAAAACTATTAAAACTTGCATTGCACGAAGGTACGTACCCACAACCACTAGTGTCTATTATTAGTTCTATAGTAGTTCAAAAAGATAAAGATATGGCGAGATGCTTAAACGGGATTCTTTGAGTTAACCGGTAATTTGAATCCTCTTCATCCAAAGTTTTTGTTTGTTCTAACTTTTCAAGGGAATTTTTTCTTCTTGTTTCATCTTCAAGGGATTTGAATTATGACGATTATTTCCCTTGTCATCATCACTAGTATTATTATCTATATTGCTCCAGTTTGCATTGTGGCCTCGGAAAAACGTTGATGGTGAGAGGATGTTGTGTGGAGTATGTGTGCTCTGTAAATAGTTCCGGTAGCGATTCCGCCAGTGTCATAAATTTACATCTGTTTGTAATTATATTTGAAGCCATTTGTTGCCATGGTTACATTACTTACTGTACAATGTTACCCTCATTTGCTTCTGA
>BMAT01001564.1:34357-47997 GCA_019649035.1 Elysia marginata | reverse complement strand
CCCCCCCCCCCTCAAATCCACCTTTTCGCATTAATTTTTAATTCTACTTAATGGGTTAGTCAAATATAGGAGGCGCCCTAAGTCAGATCATAATAGGTCTTTAGTGTTGAAGTCTTCTTTCCAGCTTTATTTTCATATCACCTCTCTTGTCTCTGCCTCAATTGTTTGTTTTGTTGTTTTTTTTTCGAACGGTACTTTAATTGGTTTTAATAATATTATATCAAGGTTGCGTTTTTTCCGGTTGGTACTGGTAGTTTAGTTTACTAAAATATTGACAAAAATTTCGCTTTACACTTAGTTTTGAACACACACTCACAAGTTCTGTATGTCGGTCTGTCTGTCGCTCTCTCTCTCTCTTTCTGTCTGTCTCTCCCCTTCTCTTCCCCTCTCTCTCAGGAATGTAAATGCAAATACTGTATTGTAAGCACGAATATTTTGTCTAAAAATCTTTTGATTCTGTACTGTTCTCATTAACGTGTTTTATTTAATGATCAGTGAAAGTAAAGACAGAAGAAAGTTTAGCTTGACCGTTGTAACGACACTGTAGAGCTGATCTCTTTATTCCAGAAACCGGCTCTGTGGCCCAGCGGTAAAGACACTCGCTCAGAGATCGGGAGGTACGGGTTTGATCCCCGGCCGAGTCAAACCAAGGACTTTAAAATTGGTATTAGCAGCTTATCCGCCTGGTGTCTGGCATTATGGATTTAGTGCTAAGTCTGGTCGGCCCGGTGTCAGGATAATGTGACAGGGTGTGGTGTGTGCAGCGCTCAGTACATTACAGTGTGGCAGCACGCTTTCAATTGTTCCAAGCGCCGTCTCTGATATAACCTTGCTGTTGAAAAGAGACGTTAAAATTCAAACAACCAATTAACTTTATTCCAGAAGTTTGCGTTGCAAACTTGAAAGATTGTTCTTTTGGGACCTAGATTGTGAGTCCCTAATACAAGAGTATCTTGAAGTACATTAATGGTTCTAGCTACTGGTGCGGAATTTTGCATTAAACGTATTCTAATGAGCGTTATTATTTAAGCTGCATAACATCTTTTTTTTCCTATCGTAACACACAAATGGGTGCACAATCTGCAATAAGGAAGGAAGGCGGAGGAGATTGATTTTTCCCAAGTATGGTGTAGATTTAGGTTTTTTCTGAAAATATTGCTTATTCGTTTCAATATGGGTCGGATGCGCTGCTGCTCTCAAGCTCTAAGAATATTGGACAAACAAACCTCTCTACAAATATTTTTAACTCTTCTTTGTTTTTACGGGAAGCTGTTCAGATTGAAACAGGGTCCACAGTTGAAACTTCTCTCACTATTTCTTTTCCATGGGAATAAGATTAGAGCGCAAACTATTATTCCTGTTTGCAACTCTCTCTTTGAAGCCAATTGCTTGCATGCAAGAACGATAATTTGTGTGCTCTATTCTCATTCCCAATTGATAGTTTATGGATACGCAAGAACTTTATGCATTTGCGTGAGTGTGTATTTAGATATTTGGGGGTTTTCAAATACCAGTACTCTAAGCAGAAATATGGGGGGTGAGGGTGGGAGGATGGGGGGTGAACGTGTTATTTCCTTATGGTTAAAAAAAATAGAATAGAATCACAGTAACATATTTCGTGGGATGATAAGCATACATATACAACGGTCAGACATACAAGTCGGACATCTAACAAACGAAAATAAACTGGTCCAAGTCGAGCATATTAAAATTATCTTTAAATAACGGATTGTTTTTTATTATTATTTTTCTAACAAAAGGAGAAAACATGTCAAATCAAACAAAAAAAAAATTTTAAAATGGTTAAAACACATTATTCTAAAATACACATCTCACATTAAGGTAAGAAAATTCATGAAGTGCATAATGTTATAGATAAAATTGTATTATGGATCTATTTAGTAGACTGGACGAGTTTTACTTTCGCAGTCTCTTGTCATGGTTATTGTGTTGAGGTTTCTTGATAAACAAACAAAACAAAAAAATAACAGAAAACAAAACCAGTATGATGCTTGTGAATACGCTTAGCAACAGTTACTCTCTGAGAAATTGGTCCGCTCCTGTTGAAATATCAAGGGACACATTTTTCACTCTGTTCTATAAAGTACATGTATTTTCAATTTCTAAAAAAAAAATTTGACTTTGGTCCTTCTTTAAACTATTTCTCAAAGATAGAAACTAACTAGTATTTGATTGCACACAACAAATTAATGGATAACATATAAATTCTTTTTTAAATAATTATAGCGGAGATAACATGGTGCAAGCATCGTTTCTGAATAATGTTATTTCAAAGTGTTTTGTTTCAAGAAACAGGCTGTTCTCTCGGTTTGGAAATATTACACGCCCATCCTCTATCACGAGTCCCTGTTTCAAACTTCTACACTGTATGCTGTTATATATATTTTTCCATATGCCACTGGACTAATATTCATGTTAAACATATTGATCTCTATGCATGTTTTTGCTATTCTATTAGTTTGTTTGCTTGCTTCTTGGAACCATAACAATTTGCCAATATTGGACAATTAAGTCTATCTTATCTTATCTTATCATTATTATAATTCACCGCTGTAGAATTCTTCCAATTTCAGACAATCATAATTATGATAGAGCCAGTAAATAATTCAGCACGTTTAAATAGTCACTATCACTCTCTGTATTCAAAGGTTTTGTGAAGAGTAAAATAAATCAAACCAATACAAAAATAGCTTGGAATTGAAGAGAAGGATAAATCGTTGTATAGAATCAAATTAACGTGCAAACAATCATACCATGAATATTGTGACGGTATAACATCTACAATAATTTGATTTAAAAATGTGTGTTAATATAAAGGGTCAGTTCAAACGAAAACTGTTAAAACAAAACGAGAGACAAAAGTAAAACTACAATATACATACAGAAATAAAATTATAAAACAATTTTAAATAAAAAATGAAGCAAAAGAGTCACTTATCATACGTATGATTTATATATCATTCAAAATTGTCCTTTTTAAACTGCTTCTAGTGCAGTCAAAATAAAAGGTAAACATTTTAAGTATTTACAAAATTCAAGGTAAAATGACGGGGTTTTTTTGCGAAACAAAAAGAATACAAAATTAAAAAATAAGTTTTGTTAAATAATTTTATACATATATATATCAAGAGAGAGATCACAATAAAACCAGATCCGGTCTGGTTATTTAAAGAAAGTCGTCCTTCACCTTTGTGGGGTGCAATCATAGAAGGGCGTCCTTCACCTTCAAGGCGTGCATTCAAAAAGGCGTCCTTCACCTTTGTGGGATGCAATCAAAAAGGCGTCCTGCACCTTTGTGGAGTGCATTCAGCCGCATCTTGCATCTTTCCGTCATTATAAACAAAATGTTCGCTATACAACTTTTTAGATCGTATTTGTCTTCTCGAATAATTACAATCCAACGAAAACATTTATCACTGCACGTTTGCTAAGAATGTAAAAGTTTTACCAATTGTCAAATTTAATACAGTCTCAAACGTGGAAATATTACATTGTCAAATGTATGCATTTTTAATAGGTACAAAAAATGATGGTTCTGATCCAAATTTTCCTACGGATGCCGAATTGTGCATCAAAAGTGGTCTAAAGAGTTTTTTTTTTTTTAATTTAAGCTGAGCAATATTTTTTTGTTTCCTATGGCACCACACAAATGGGTGCGCAATCTGGAAACAGAAAGGTGGAAGAGATTGTGTTTCACCATTACAGTGGAGTCCTTTTAAGACAAATCCTGTTTAAGATAAACTTTGGGTCGAGATAAACTAGCTTTTTGGTCCCTTTCCTTATTTTTCTATATAGTTTTACTGTTCGCAAAAAACATGTTACATAAAATGAACTTAAAAGTCAGTCCCAGAGGGGTTCATCTTAACAGGATTCCGCTGAAAGTTGTGAAGTAGCTTTAGGTCAGAACCATTACGTACGCATCGTCTGTGAATATATTTAAAAAAATGTAATGTTGCTAAAACACATTGAAAAAACTAGGTTTACAAAAGTGAAGTTAATAGATTGAGTTCCTATTTCTTTAAATAGTCTTTACAGATAGAGATGGTTACTTGAGCTTTAGTGGCGCTAATGCAGTAACTCCATGTTAGTAACTGTTATCAACTAAACGCTTGTTAATATGTTTTGTGACACTGTTAGGTGTTACAGTTATGGCTTTGTTTGATTATAGTGTATGTACATTTATGGCAAGCATAAAGGGTGCACAGAGAAGATTTTTTTTAAAGTTTATTTACATCGAAACAAAAGAAACATTTTTTAAAAAAGTGTTATACGCAGCATTTATAACAGTTTTTTTTCCAGACATAGTTAAGTAAACACAAGTTATACTTGATAAAAAGCAGAGCTAGAGCTTGCTTACTCTGTAAAACAAAAATGAAAACAATTTGAGTCGAGATAACATTAAAATGGTTCTTTTTCCTTATAAGTAATATATACAATTGATATTTTCAACAAGAATGTAAAGATATTTCCTGATTCAAAGACAATACATGCATTTATACATTATAGTTATAATGAAAAAATGTATGCATTACCCGTTTCCTCTTACTGTAGATTATAACCCTCAGATGGCAAAGTATGGGAAAATCGAAAATTTTTTTCTGATAACAATACATTGGTTAAAAAGTTCTTTTCTGTGTATATCTTTACACTTTTATTATGAAGTTTGGTTTTCTACTACAAAAAAAATGGTTAAATTTTATCATGAAGCATAAAAATGCTCAGTTAATATTACACAAAATGAATTTAAAAAATGAGAAAAAGTCATGGAATTTCTACCAAATTGCCCAAAATGGTTGACCATCTAAGAGTTAATATAATTTTTGCCCAACGAGTGAATACACTCAAGTTGCAATGGCATAACTTTTGACACCATACTAGGTTTTTTTCCAGTCTTTCAGAATAAGTAAGTAAATAATCAAAAGAATTAGAAAGTGACACCCAAAATAGTTATAAAACACATGTGCATGTTGAAGTTACAACGCCCATAGATAATCCCCCCCCCCCTTATAGAAAACAACAACAACAACAACAAAATAAAAAAACACAGTAAAATTGGCATGATAAGAAAACTAGTACTTCGTTTTAATTTTTGTACTCAGGCTATTATTACCAATATTACAAATATTGTGCGTTTTAATTTTTAACCGATGCCATTGTTACCAATTAAACTATTATTGTGTGTTTTATCTTTAACTCATGCTATTATTACCAATGTTACTTATTATTATGCTTCTTGTTTGTAAATTTTAAAAATAAACCCGTAAATTTCCTATCATGATGCAATTGGACAGCTGTGCAAATTGATGACAGAATAATGAGTTCGTTTAAAAGTCTGTTCATTTAGTTATCCTTAAAAAAATCGGAAGTGAAAATTTACTATACAGTTTCATCTGCTGCCTCTAGTAACTGTACACTGTCAAAACGTAAGCTTAGTGAAACTTACCTAATCAACTAAAAAAAATAAGATAAATTATTCGGACCAAGAGGTGTGCTTTGGTTTAAATTAAAAAAAAAATAGCAACAATAATGCTAGATGTTGTAGCAACTGACATTGTGGGTTAAAATACGCAGTGGTCGTCATAAATAGAAACAAAATGCCGGTTGTGCTGATAAAATCAAAATAGAGATATAACACAACACACACTTTTATGTTACACAATATAATACTGTTCCAAAGATGTTTCGTCATCAACTAGTCGTAGTATATTAGTATTATTAGTGCCATTTTTTTTCTATCCAGGTATAATTGTGACCATAAAAATTATCAACATGTAAGATTAGTAGTATGGACTTCATGTCATTATGTAACACAGCGAAATCCTGATAAAGTCAACACCTTGGGACCGAAAAAATGTGTTGACTTGAAGCAAGAGTTGACTTTCACCATTACAAAGATATAAAGAAATACAAAAATGGGACGGCAAAACAGAGTTGACTTTAAGCAAGAGTTTCCCTTAAAGGTGTTGACTTTAAGGGGATTCCACTCAACGTTTAAAAGTTTTCAAAAATCTCTTTTGGCTTTACATAAAAATAAAAAAAAATATTCCTGTCATAGTTCTCTCTGTTCATCTGAGTTAAACAAAAAAAAAACAAACATAGAGTGTGGTACATCACCGTGTAAAAATTAGTACATGTGCGCTAAATTAGTTATTCAGATTTTATTGAGAATATCAAAAGCGACATAACAGGAGTTATCGTTCGTAGCTACAAGATAGGGATCGGCACAGTGCCTCACGCACTATATTAGTGATAATAAAATAGTTCTTGTTTTTTTTTAAATTTTTTTTATTTACTTTTTGTTGAAATGCTCAAATTCGTTCGAAGTTAGATAAAATCAACATGGTATCTAAATTTTAGCAGTATTTCCGACTTGTTTTTAATACAATGTTTCCATGTTTTGGAAGCTTGTTCAATTTATCAAAACCTCATCATTATCTTTATAGCGTTATTTGCGGGGAAATAATACTATTTGTCTTCTTTGTCTCTTATCTTTGTTATTTATTTTATTTGCACTATCTTTTTTTTTTGCTCTACATGTAAACCTACAGGCTTATGTGCGCAAAATTAAAATTAATATTGTCTCATTATTTCAAAGGTAAAAAAAACAAAACCTAGGCCCTCTCACCTAGAGCTTACAACCGTAGACTGAACATTCAGGTTTTTCCATAATGCATGCACACTTGCATTGTTGTGTAACAAAGCACAATTCATGAAATCAGTCTAAGAGTTTAAGAAAAGATAAATCATTAAATACAGTATCAATCGTATTAGAAAAACATAAATTTCACACAAATTAATATCGAGCATAATTTCAAAACATTGAGACAAGGATACGTTTTTAAACGAATACATTTTGTGGTGGTTTGTTATGCCCTTGGGGCTACATGCCTGTCATTTAATATAAATACTATATTACCAAAAAGTAATTGTTCCTGCAATGATACCATCAGTGGCAATATAGCTCTGAAAACAATAATTGGTCACAGGTGAAATGTCCCAGTTTGCTCGGATAATCGGTATCAATAACTTATGACCCCAAACCTAACCTTTCTTCCTCACTCTACCACACACGTTTAGGCAATAGGTTTTTTACGATGGAAAACTATAAATAGAAACACAAAAATATACCAACAAGCTCTAGGTACGTAATAAGTTATAACAAACAATAAACAGTTGACTAAAAAATGGAAATTGTTTGGACTGAAAATGACTTCGACTTTCTACAGCAGGTTGATTTTATATTTCAAACATATATGCCGATAATGAAACTGAATGTTGTAGTTGGTAGTAAGCCCTAAAAAATAAGATAGAATAACACGCATTCGCCACGGCTACATCGCTGCCAAGAACGACCACTCTAATTATCTCTTGAAATTTCATTTGAGTTTGCGGTTTTTTCACTATGTCTGCCGTTTTTCAAGCGTTGATTCAGTGTTGCCGCGCCTTGCATGAATGTGCGTTGAGATTGTTCTTTTGGTGTGAAATGGAGAAAATAGATTGACTGGCTGTTTATAACGTGTTGATAGTATAGCAAAACAAACACTGGTGAAAATATCACCCCAATCTTCTCCACGTAGTTTAAAGACTCAGGACATTCTTATAAGATGCTTATAGAGATATGCCTTTACCTTGAGACAGAAAACAATTTTTTATTATCATTAGTCCACTTCCGTATCAGTATCAACGTTGACCTCAGGGGAGGCAATACAAGAGTCAAGGTCACTTTGACAACCTTCTGTATCGTCTTTAGAATTGTCTTCTCTTACCCCCATTAAATGTTCCTCTGCCTTTTGTGGCCAAGGAGGAGAAAATTCGTCTGAGTCACGGATACCTTTGCCAACTGTCGGATAATTTTTATCTGCTTGAAAAGCTTTGGATCCGGTTGAAATCCTTTCATGAGAAGCATTGTTACAGTCAGTGCTGTTATTATTGGTGTCGTTATCAACCCTCGAACAGCCATCAGCGTCACTTTTGTGGTGGCATTCAATTAAAGATACACTTTCTTTATTTACAGACGAATAGCCATCACTGGTGCTTTTGATTTGGCATTCTCTCTCGCTTTGAACTGGCGGCGCATGTTGTTGGTCTAAACTTGAAAAGGAGGATGCCGATGAAGAACTCAAGGACAACTGTGGGCATGCCTCGTCAGATCTAGGACTTTCCGTCGGAAACTCAATGCCAGAGTCAGGGCTTGTGGATGGAGCTTGCGGCCACAGGGGTTGGCAAGGTGTGTTTGGTTGATGTTGGTACCTTTGATGGTGATGGCGTCGCTGCTGCAGGGTCTGTTGTTGCTGCTGTTGATGTTTTTGCGTGTGACAATAATGTTGCGGGGAACACTCGTCTTGAGTCTCTGAACCTGAACTACACTTGGAAAATCCAGATGATGGTTGAGACGCAGAGGAAAACGCTTTGGGGGTAGCTGGGTTTTCTCTGTCAATGGAAGAAATACCATGCTCATTTCCACTAAGTATTGCGGATGATTTCTTTTCCCTCTCTACTATATCTATTTCTGTTTTTGGAGTTGAAGTAATCTTTGGTTTCTTACCGCCAAGTTCGTGTCGCGAGAGAGATGCCGGAGAAGATACGCTCAAATCTTCTCCACTCTGTATCCCATTGTATCTCGGAGCCACATCAACACCAACAAGCATCGGCGGAGAAAATATTTTGTAAGGATCGGCAGATTGATAACTATAACCTGGAAGAGGATTTGGTTCTCTGTAAGGACCTGAACTTCCCTCTCTTACTCCGCCCCTTTCATGCGAATCGCTTTCGTTTCTGTCGAGACTAGAGGCTCTGTCTTCGGTGAAAGCACCCTGTAAAGAACTAGCATCTCTCCTGGACCTTTCCGAAACTGCATCGCTTCCCGCCACGATACCCTTCATATCCTCTGAACTTGTGTTGGGGTCGAAAAAATGTCTTTTTTCCTTTGCATCCTCTGACTTATTCCCTCTTTCTTCATAGCTCATTCTGTCTATCTCTCTGTTTATTTTCCCAGTTACTGTGCAAGTGTCGTCACCTACGTGTTGGGTTTCTATGTGGCGTCGTAGGTCGACCTTTCGTTGGAACGCTCGCCCGCATTTCTCACAGGTAAACGGTTTGAATCCCGTGTGTTTTCTGCAATGCGTTATGAGGTTGGAAGACTGGCTGAAGGCTTTGTTGCAATAGCTGCACTTGTACGGTTTTTCACCTATTAAAGAAAAAGAAGAAAGGAAAAAAACAGCTAAGACATAAAAAATGTTACCAAGTACCAAGATATCAGTCATGGTCAGATTCTGTCTAAAAGTTTAACATTATAATCCTTAATAAATGGGATTTGAAGAAATCAAAGAACAATTGTAATCTAATGTACGTCGAACTTACCTCTCTCTATTTCTCTCTCTGTCTCTCTCTCTCTCTCTCTCTCTCTCTCTCTCTCTCTCTCTGTCTCTCGCTTTTGTCATATCTCTATCTTCCATAGAAATATGGTATTCACAGCAAGAACTACCATTCCATTGTTAAACTACCATGTTTGCAAGTTGTTGCAGGTGACGGCATAGAAATTTTGAAAAAAGCTTAGTTCTTCTAGAAAACAACCATTTTTCGAGTTTAAATGATATGCATTGACAAAAAACCGGGGTAGGTATTAAAAAAAGCTATTGTTTAAACATATAGTGATAGTTTGTGTTCGAAATTAATGAAAAACTATCCTACGGCGTATAAGACAGTCTGGTCAAAAAGTTTTCATTTTCAGCAGTTTCGGTTGTGGAAAAATGTTGTAAACATAATTACATGTCGTCCAAGATTATGCACGAGGTGTTGATAACAAATAACTTAACAGATATAAATGCTTCATAGCGATTGGACTTGTTAGTTCGATGTGTATTTAACTCAATCAGAATGCTTTGTCATCACCTTTAAACAAATAAACTTAACAATTACAGAGTTTTAACGCTAAAATAACTGTCGGTTGAAATGCATTACAGAAATTTTCTCTTTATCACACGTGCCAGTTTTTTTTAAGTCTTATTTTTTGTTCTTTTATTTGCTAAAATTTGTAAGGGCCTTTTGGGAAAAAGGTTACAATGGTAAAACAATTAAAATAGATCTAAGGTGAAAGCTATTCATTATAGCAATCCTATTTGCTTGTCTGCCATTGTTTTAAATAATGACAGAATCATGTTGACTTTATTATGTGTGGGGTTTTTGTTTTTTTTTGTCTCAGTCTCATTTACGTCTAATAGTGCTCAGAAGCTGACGCTGATATCAGAATCTACATAACTGGGTAGAATAATGGGGACTTTTTTAAGTAGTTGAACGTCCCCTGTGCTTGCATCACGGCAGATTTATACGGAGATGATTAAGGTTGAAGGTTCTTTTCATAAGTCACAATATCGCCATTAGATAATTGAACTGGCATGAAAAGTTGTTAAAGAAGTTAGAATGGACGTTGAAAATGGAGAGCTGGTGCGCCCAAAGCAAAAGAAAAGATGTAGTTTATAGCAAAACACACACACGTCAAGTATATGAGGGATGAACGAAATAGAATTGAAGGCAGAGGGGGGATAAGGAGTAGTGAAAAGGGACCAAGTGATAAATAGATAAGAAGATGGAAAAGCGATCAAAACTGAATTGGTGTGAGGGAGGGGGTTATAGAAAAACAGACAGATAAATACCTAACATTAACTAAACAGGGAAGAGAGTAATAGAGGGAGAAACAGGCAGACAAATAAAGAGATAGAGAGAGGCAGTTTGTAAGAAGTGATTGTGTTAAGGGAGTCAGTGTGTAGCCATTCACATGGCAAACGGAACGCAACGGCGTAGTCATACTCTAAACTTATGCACATGGCCGGGACGTAGCCTGATGACGTGGAAGCGCGGACGGGACCCCTAACCTAATTTGGCGACAGCTCTGGCGCAATGAAAGCCCATACTTGCCAGCGAGTGGCGATACCGTTGACACAGTCTAGAAATAACAGACAAGATCTAATTGCCTGGCTAAACTTTCACTCCCCCCGTCTGATTGTTCCGCTCCCGTCCGCTCTTGTTTGAACGCCTTTGCTTTAGGTCCCTAATTTTAAAATTTCTTCTTCTTCTTCTTCTCTTTCTCTCACTCAAACGATAGAAAGAGGGCAACGATAATAAATCGAGATTGCCTCTGGGACAAGCAAATATGAAACAAACCAACTTGTGTATCATAAGTCAATGTCTGTAAAGTCCCTATAAAACAACAAAACAGAGCCGAAATAAGGAAAGTAGACTTAGTCCTTCTGTTAAACAACCAACTGGGGAAACGACAATAAGCAAGAGCGCAATTATTAGCAAATAGAAAATGAAAGATTGGAAACAAAAAATAGTAGAGGTAGCCCAAATTTTGAAAGGAAGAAAAAACGAGAAGCAAAGGAGGGCGAGAGAGATAGAGGGAGGGGGAGAAAGATAAAGGAGTATACTAGTGAGAAAGAAGGGGGGGACAGGGTGGGAGCGAGCGAGAAGAAAAGAGCATCAATGTTTTCTAGAGAAGACGAAACGCAAAACAAAGACACAGGGAGACATAAGCCTTAAAGACGTGAATCGAGAGGAAAAGTGCGAGAGAGAGAGAGAAAGAGAGAAAGAAAGAGAGAGAGAGAGAGAGAGAGAGCGAGAGAGAAAGAGAGCGAGAGGAAAAGAGCATCCTTACAATAGAATAAGAAACGCAAAACAAAGACACAGAGACATAAGCCTTTAAAGACGTGAAGAAAGAATGAGGAACGAAAGGAAAGAAAAGAAAAAAAGAGAGCACGGACAGTCTGAGGATGGAGTAAAGACTACCCCTCACTGATTGGGTTAACTCCCTGGGTAGACTTTAAGCTGATTGCTTTCGATTTACGAGCAGGACAAGGGATTTTTGTCAGGGGACAACTTCTCTTCTCTTGCTCACCAGTGAATACCTGTTACTAGGAGGAGGTTTTAGGACAGGCCTGGCCTCAGTGGCCTGGAGGCGGGGGGATTGCTTCAGCGTCGAGACTCGGGTGGTTTCTCACATTAGAGGCCGCTACAACCGGGGTAGATTCTAGTCTCCTCGCATGATGAGGTTCTCTCCGTGATACATAAATCTTTAACGAGAGTTGGGGAAACGGGACATTTGAAAAGTTGGGGTGTGGGGGTGGGGGGGGAGGGAGCGCCCGGAGTGAAATTTGGTATTGTGTTTTAATTCTGTACGAAAGGGTGAGGGAGGAGGAAAAAGTAGTAAGTGTTGCGAGAGTTATTAGGTGATCCGTATTTTGTGTACATATAGTTTGCGAGTGTGTGTTCGTTGAAAAAAGGGAAAGGGAGCAAATAGACACCTAGATAGATAGACAAAAAGACACACAGACCTACAAATAGATATAACGAATGAAAGCCTGAGAGATAGATTCACAGACAGACATATGCCAGCTGAAAGAAAGAAAGATAGATAGATAGATAGATAGATAGATAGATAGATAGATAGATATATAGATAGATAGATAGATAGATAGATAGATAGATAGATAGATAGATAGATAGATAGAGAGTCACAGATAGAACCAAAGACAGCTTGATGGAAGAATGGGAGAACGGGAGGAATAAGGAGGCAAATGGGGGGAAAGAGACCGTACAGATAAAAGGAGGTAACAGAGAGAGGGAAACAGGCAGGGGAGGCTACACTTAAAGGGAACAGAAGGAGACAATCCAGGAAGGCGTCGAGGGGCCATGTTTACCGCGCGAGTCCGCCCAAGCGACAATCAAATTAAACTAAAGGGGTAATCAGAAGAGCGGCAATTAGCTTTCTGTTCCCGACACTGGCCCGCTCGCCGGGCAGTCGCTTGGGGACAGGCCGGCGTGTATGTAGCAGTCTTGCCGAACCGAGCTAAGGGTGGGCAAGATCGATACTGGTAATCGGGTAGTGAATTTAGTAGTTATTCGAGTATCAAGGATGAGCATCAGTTTTGTAATTTAGATATCTATGTTACTATTTTCATTTGTAAAGTTTAAGAGCTCCACAGAATTAATTGCTAAAAAATAGTTAATAGTAATGAGAAGTCAGCTTTCTACTTGTATATTTATTGATAACACTTTGTAAGTATTTACATAAAATTTAGACTTCGAACTGCTGTTTTTGACGTGCAGTAAAGGTTTTTTCACGCAAATTTGATAAAGTTATCTAAATTAATGGCTACTTCAACATAGCTGAAAGCGAAACAACTTTCTTTGAAAACAATTAGTCATAAAACTGTAACCAATTTGCGTTTCGTTCTTTAGTTTGACATAGTTTATTGCAAAACACATGTCATATTGTGAGGTTTCTGCTTTTTAAATTAATAAAAAAACTAATCTCTGTCTCTGTCTGTCTCTCTCTCTTTCTCTCTCTCTCTCTCTCACTCTTTCCGACTGCTCCGTGTTTCATTATCCGGTTTTCATTTGTCTATTTATATGTGCGTTACTTATTACTGCCTTTTATTCTCCAAGCATCTTCTACATCAATTAGTGTTTAATTAGAATCTATCTGCCTTTGAGTACATCTTTTACGCCATTGGAGTTCACTTTTACTGTCTTTCATACGCTTTTTTTTCAAAAGGGTATTTCTATTCCCCTCATTTTGGTCATACACAAAAAGCGTTTTGTGACATACTACCTTACGGTTC
>BMAT01001562.1:87068-97428 GCA_019649035.1 Elysia marginata | reverse complement strand
TGAACCGCTGGTCTGTTTCTAGGCTAATTGCTAGTGGTGATCTATGAACGAGTAGACTGCTGAAGTGGTTTGTCCATACCTAATTAGACTGCTGAAGTCGTGATCTATAGATAGGCAGAAAGCTGAAGTGGTTGTTTGTGGATTGCCATACTGGAATTGTGGTCTAAACACAATCAGACTGCTGAATTGTGTTTCATATATTGTCAGAAAGCTCAAGTGTTGACCTGGACTTTCCAGGCTGGTGAAGTGGTGGCCTATCAATAGGCAGACTTCTTAGGTATTAGTTTATGGTTTGCCAGAGTACTAAAGTGGTGGTTTATTGGCGGTCAGGCTAATCAGGTGGTGATCTATACCTAGGTTGGTTGCCAATTCAGTAGTCTTTATCTAGGCAGGCTGCTCAAGACTTGCAAGAATGCTGGAGTGTCGGCCTATGGATTGCCAGACAGCCGAAGTGTCTGTCTATGGAAAGCCATAAGTGGTGGTCTATACCTAGGCAGACTATTGACGTGGTGGTAATTACTTAGCCAGACTGCTGAAGTTGTAGTCTTTGGGTTACCAGACTGCTGAAGAGGTGGTCTATACATAGACAGACCGCTGAAGTGGTTGTTTGTATCTTGGCAAACTGCTGAAATGGTGGTAATTATATAGCCAGACTTTTCAGGTGGTGGTTTATGGATTGCCAGACTGCTAAAGTCGTGGTTTTTATATAGGCAGACAACTGAAGTGGGTTAGTATGAATGGCCAGGTTAATTAAGAGGTGGCTGCTAAAGTGTGGTCTTTGGATTGCCATACTGCTGAGGAGTAGTTCTATGTATAAGCAGACTTTGGAAGTGGTGCTTATATCTAGGCAGACTGCTGAAACCGTGATCTTCAGATGGCGAGAGTGCTGGAGTGGTTTGTCTTTACCTAGCCAAACAACTGATGTTGTGGTCTATACTTAGACTTACTGCTGAGTGAAGTGGAGGTCTATAAATAGGAAGAATGCTGAAGTGGTTTGTCCATACATAATAGAGACCTTTAGCACACGCACCGTGTCTCACTACGCGTACGTGAAAATCGGGAAAGCAGATTGAGTTACTATAAAAATAATGAAACCAGTTTCTAAAAATAGAACGTCTGTGGGTTTATTTTTAGAAACTGGTTTCATTATTTTTATAGTAACTCAATCTGCTTTCCCGATTTTCACGTACGCGTAGTGAGACACGGTGCGCGTGCTAAAGGTCTGTAATTAGACTGCTGAAGACGTCATCTATAGGCCTACATAAACACAAGGCAAAAGTGGTTATCTGTGGATTGCCTTACTGATGGAGTGGTAGTCTATACATAACCAGACTGCTGAAGAAGTGATTTTAGATTACCAGACTGCTGAAGTGGTGGGCTATACCTAAGCAAACTGCTGAGGTTGTGGTCTACATCTAGCCAGGCTTCTAAGGTAGTAGTTTTTGGCTTGCCACAGTGCTTAAAGGTGGTTTATGGGTGTTCAGCCTAATTAAGTGGTGGTTGTCAAACTGGTGGTCTGTATATAGCAGGCTACAGAAAATGTGATAATATTTAATAGAAGTCTAAAATAATCAAAACCAGGAAGGGTAATATGGGTTACAGATCCGGTCTTCAGCAGAGCCGTTTTGTCTTCCGCCACGTCAGCCAACTGAACACCTTAGGACTAGAGCACTCTTTCTCCTCATAAAGCAACTGCTCGTTTCTCTTCATGTTTCATAACAATGTTGCTATTAAAAGTATTTATTATGCTATCAAAATGTTTGTAACTGTAGTTGCTTACAATTGCTTTTCAATTTATATAGTTTCTTCGATTGTTTCAAGATATTTTATTTTTTAGTAATGACCTGTTTATATTTAACCGCCAAATGAAAAAAGTCACTGTGCCTAATTTGCTACCGTTGTAAAAAAAAAAAGTTAATTCAATTCTTTCTGTCCTTCTGTCTGTCTGTCTGTCTGTCTGTCTGTCTGTCTGTCTGTCTGTCTCTCTCTCTCTCTCTCTCTCTCTCTCTCTATCTCTATCTCACTCTCTGTAGCCTTCATTTCGTTTAAATTATGAAAAATACTGGTAAAGTTTTGCAATTGGCGAAATGAAGAGAATTTTTTAACATTATAGTGCGTGTAGGCCTATAGCTATTTATAGGCTTGATTTTACTTTTGTTTAGTTTCATGTACGCGCTTCCGGGAGGGCTGAGCAACAGTGATGATTTTCAATAGTCAAGTAAGTTGCGATTTTTAAACTATTTTTTCAAATTACCATTATCACGGCGAAGATGATGGTGATGGGGATAAATACCATGGTAAAAATGGTGGTGATGATAACATGTACCGTAATTTTCAAAAAGTAAGAAAGGAAAAGAATTAACTTTTAAGGAGGATAAAACTATAGACGTGATTGCAGTAAACCAAAGATTCTACTAGACTAAAACGAAGCTGAAAGTATTAAGCACTCGACAATTTAAACAGCGTGCGTAAATGGTCGAGCACTCGAAATATTGACAATATAATTATTATTAAGCACTACCATTACAGAAGGTCCTTGAGTGATCTAAGGTTAAAGATATTTCCTCTAAATTCAAGCATTACCACACATGCTTTTCTTTCATTACCCTGCTGCCACCTCTCCCCCTCAGTTTACTGTACGTCAAAGATTTACATTACGGTACAGGTACTAGGTACTTTCTCAGTGTTATTATTATTATGAACTTTTTAAAACCAATAACCTACAATTTTTCTACGTTGGTTGGTTGGTTGTTTGAGTTTTAACGTCCCAGTCAACTTCCAGGTTATATCAGAGACGGCGCTGGGTACAATTGAAAGCGTGCTTCCACAGTGTTATGTAAGGAGTGCTTGCGTACACCACACCCAGTCACATTATCCTGACACCGGGCCGACCAGACTTAGCACTAAATCCATAATGCCAGACACTAGGCGGATCAGCTGCTAATGTACCAATTTTAAATTCCTCGGTAGGACTCGGCCAGGGATCGAACCACGCACCTCCCGATCTCTGAGCGAGTATCTTACGGCTAGACCACAGAACCGGTAAAATTTTTGTACGAGTGTCCCTAAATGTTATGTACATTAGAAGGAACATTTTCATTGATTGTATGTTTCGAATCGTCAATCTGTCCGCCTTTCTGAATATTTGCAGATCAGTCCAAATCTTGTTAAACACAAAGCCATTTGAATGTAAGAGTCTACTAGTATTGTTGTGAAATCAGATGATCAAAAGCGCTCAAATGCTGCTCCTTCAACCCTTCATTCCCCCCCACCCCTTCTCTCCCTCGTCAGAGCATGTTAGCGCCGAGGGTAAACTTTATCATTTGGGTAGATAGGGGAGAACTTTTATTATATTGATTGACAGGGGGATGGGTCTTTTTACAAATAATGCGTGGCTAACACGTCAGAGTTTAATAGTCGCAGACAGGTCTTCTTGGTCAACACCTCCTTCCTGTACTCGCCTGTAGGCTCTTCTGGGTGGAGCTACATAACGTCAGTTACTTAGAAGCTGTCACAATCTTGTAACCACAGCCTACCAAATACCAGATTCTTCGTTATAGATATGTGAAAATTGTCTACCAGCCAGTTCTTTCACCTCACAAACGGCTAGTAGTATGGTTGTAATCACAGGAAATGGACGGCAAACCAGGGGAAATATTTCCTGTATTAATTTGTTGATTGATGTTGTAAGGTTAATTCGCTTTTCACATCTATCTGGTATAACAAGGGTATGAGAAATGTGAGTTGAAAGCAATGCTACCTCAACAGTCAAATTACTGCCTCCGTAGGGAATTTGCACGCGCTGTTCTCACAAAGTCTTTGTAGTTCTCTGTTCGTCGCTTCGTTTCTCTCTCTCTCTCTCTCTCTCTCTCTCTATCTCTCTCTCTCTCTATTTCTCTCTCTCTCTCTCTCTTTCTCTCTCTCTCTCTCTCGCTCTTTCTCTCCGACAACCTTTCTGTTTGTCTCTCGGTCTCTCTCTGTCTTTCCCATGTGCCTCTCTCTATGTGCCCCTCCCTGTCTTTCTTTGCCTCTGTCAATGTGTCTTAAAGTTTGTCTATCTCCCGGTCTTTTTGTCTATGCATGTCTCTGCCTTCCTATGCTTCTCTGTCATACTCTCTCTATATCGCTCTGATTATTGTTTTCTTTCTATTTGTCACCCCGCATATCTCTTATTTTTCTTTCTGTTCCACTTTTTAAGTCTCTCTCCCACTTTTACTTAGTCTCCCTCACTTCTTCTGCCTTTCTCTCAAACTTCCGTATTCTTAAGCCTTTCTCTGTTTCTCTTTTTTATACCTTTCCTCGCTGCCCACTCTCACTCAGTCTAGTTATGCCTCCCTCTGTTCCTCTAAGTATCTCTCTGCCTTTCTCTATCTATGCCTTCCACTAAAAAGTATTTCTCTCTTTCTTTCTGACTCTCCCTTTGTCCTTCTCCTCGTATCTGTCTCCGCCTTCCCTGTCTTTCTGTTTCTTGGTTTGTACCCTGTATGCCCGCTCAGCATCTCTCTGTCTTTCGCAGCCTCTTTCTGTTACCTCGCCTCTCTTTCTGTCTCTGTCTTTCCTATCTAATTTTCTCTTAAACTTAGCTATGCTTTCCTTTCAGTTTCTTTATGTCCCTCCACCTCTCTCTATCCTTCTAACCGTCTTTGGCTTCGACTTCCTATCTGTCTCTCTAAGAACCTCTCTTCCTCTCTCTCTCTCTCTTTTAGAACCTCCCTGTCAGTCTCTCCATCTCTCTGTGTCTTTTGTTAGTTATCTATCTCCGTCTCTCAATCTATGCCTTTCTTCTTTATCCCCTTTCTCTCCCCCTCTCAGTCTCTTTCACCCTTGCTCTCTGCCCTTGTCCTCTCCGTCTCTATGTCTCTCTCTTTCTTTATTAGTCTTTCGTCTCTTCTCTGTCTGCATCCTCGCCTGTTCTGCCTATCTGCCTTTCTCTCCATCATTCTATTTGTGCCTCGATCTATAAGATTCTCTTTTCCTGTCTCAGTCTTTCTCACTCTCTTTCTGCCACTCTATCTCCCTCTCTTTCAGTTTCTTTCTCTTTTTACTGTTGTCAGATACAGGTAAAATTTCTTTGCTGAAAAAAGTTTATTGCCAAAGCAAAATGAAACATTTTCTATGGGATGTATTTGCACCCAACCAACGAAACGGGACATTGAACATGTCATTTCTATATGGTAAAGCAGACGCACAAATCCTGAAAAAAGGATTAAGACAAAACGGCTCACAGGCCAGTGCAAAATATGGGTAATGTAAGCGACATGCGAAAAAAGTTGTTAGAAAAACCTTTACTAAACGTTCTTCTTACACTGTTACAGTTACTGTAGATGTACTTTATTTTTTAAAGCTCCAAATACGTCNNGAATCGAAGGCGGGCCGTCTTTCGCAACATATCAGGACTCAGGGCCAACAGAAAAACTATGGAAAATGGCTAGAAGCTTTGACTCAGAGCAAAATCTGGTTTGAAGTTCAAATTTATTTTTAGACCCCGAGTGTGTAAAACTTGTATAGATTTTTATCGGCTCTGTGGGGACAACTAAATGAGTAAAAATTTTATAGATTTCTACCGACTTAGTGCGGACCTATAAATCTAGACCATTTTCGCGGAAGCTGATTGGCTGTAGACGCCCCTTGTTGGCTGGGCGGTGAAATAAGCCACGCCTCCAAGTAAAGTGTGTAAAATCTAGTGTATCTCAGTTGAAAAACCGACCTTGTCGGTACCCTCGCAGATTATATTGGTCTGTAGACCCAAAAGATTTTAACAACTCCCCTATTAGTTAACGGTAGACCCACTCTATGGGGCCCAACTTTATGAGGACGTCCTTATAAAGCCGAACGTCCCCATAAGGTGGGTGAGTAGTCAAACGAATGTTCCCATAAGGTGGGTTGTTTCAGAGCACGCCTAACCGGACCTTTTAATAGAAAAAAAAACACGGTGTTTAACAAAAGTATTACATGTATTTTACTTACATAGTTTTATTTTAAACTAAAGTATAATCTATAGTATTGAAATTAATAATCAACTTTCTAAACCTCTTAACAATGGTTTGCATAAAGTTCTCCTCTGTATAGGTTTTAAAACGGTAAACACACTTCGTGTAATTGGTAATTTTGACCCCTGACCTTTAACCTCTTTTGGGGACGAATCGCAAAAACATTTCTTAAAATTTCAGCCACCACATTGTTGGAAGTTGTATACATAAAAATTGTCAAGCATATCGCTTATGATCAGTGCTGCGTGACGTAAAAAGAGGATTTAAGTGTATACCACAAAACGGAGAACCCGATGTTTAGAAAAAAAATTACTTTTCGGCATTATTTAAAAATATGAAGTCCAGTGTTCAAGCTAAAAAATGTTTGGTAGCAACATTTTCTACTGCAGTACTAGTACTATTCTAGCATGAACATTTTGCACAACGTCAAACTGAAAAAGGTAGTTTTCACAAAGTCATAACTATGTTTCATTTGCACTTGATGACCATAGATCTTTAACACCGGTAAATTTCAAACATTTCTGAATGATACCATTACAATGTAATGTTAGGAAGCCATTATTAGTTTGAGGTCCGGCCTTTTAAGGGCCATCTTTCCTGGACTAAAACTAAAAGTAAAACTTAGTAAAATTAACCGCGCGCTGGGGCTATTCGGCGCTGTGGCGCGTTCCCCGGGTGGTGGATGTGGGGAGCCCTTATTGTAAGGGTTGCACCGGATATACAGAAGAAGGTGCCGTGAACCGAAAAATGCCTAGGAGAAGGAAAACTCTGACCACAAACCGGGGTAACAGACAGAGCCCGCTTAGCCACCATTAGGCTGGCACATCTGTCTAGGAGAAGGAAAACTCTGATTTCAAACCCCTGCTGCCTTGCAGGAGGTTCAGTCCAACCAAAGGCTAAGGGACGGTCACCCTAACAAAGGTACCACGTCCACCGAAATCGGATCAGGCCAGCCATCAGGCGTGGAGGAATGGAGCCTGAACGTAGAACCCTCTCATGGTCATGCAGACTTTATCGTACGGTTATGATGTCACTTCTGTGAGCAGTCAGGCAGAGGTGGTGTCGGGCCCCCAGCCTCGAAGGGGTCCACCCCAAGGTACTGGCGACTCCCATCCGTCCTGCGCCAGGGGAGGACAGAGTAAAACTACTGGCATCCAAGAAAAGAAAAGTATCAGGATTATGCACTGGAATGCACACGGGATTAAAACAAGGAAATTGGAATTAGGAGTGTTTCTAACAGAAAACAAGATAGATTTTTGTGTCATCCAAGAAACCCATCTTAAGGAAGAGGAGCGCTTCTGGATTAGAGGCTATAAAGACTTCATACAAGACCGTATCAACAGGAAAAATGGAGGTATCATTACCTTGGTAAACACCAACACTCTGACAGCAGTAGAAACCTACAGATCCAGACCTGACGGGGAAACAGTGGACCAGGATACAGAATGTCTAGGGATTGAGTTAATCCTTCCGTCTAACAACCTTCATGTTTACAACATTTATTCTCCCCCAGACAAAGATTTCCAGTTTGAACCGCAAGTTAAACAAGATAACTTCATTGTAGTGGGGGATTTCAACAGCCATTCACCTAGCTGGGGATATAAAGATCTAGACTCGAAGGGGGAAAAGGTAGAGGACTGGGCTATTGAAAACCAACTTGTCCTTCTCAATAGAACCGATGACCCACCAACTTTCATGTCCATGACATGGAGGACATCATCAACTCCTGATATCGCATTTGCGACAGATGATATACAAGGAAGATCAGAGAGATCTATGGAATCCCAGTTGGGAGGTAGCGACCACAAGCCTTCTATCATCACAATAAAAGATGTCACAGTGGAGTCAGACAATAGAAAAGAACCGAGCTGGAATTTAAAAAAGGCAAACTGGGAGCTCTTCAAACAAACAGCTGAGATGAACACAGCGCAGCTTAAATTATCTGGCAACATGCAGAAGGACGCAAAAGCCTTTAAGCAAGCCACGTTTAAGCAAGCCATAATCGATGCGGCAAAAGTCTCGATCCCAAGGGGATATAGGAAAAACTATAAACCGTACTGGACCCCAGCACTAGAAAAGCTGCACAAAGATCTTGGCTTACTCAAGGACAAACTAATCCAAGAACCGTCGAATGCAAACACCATAGCATACAATAGAGCCCAAGCCATTTTTAAAAGGAAGAAACTAAGGCAATGCAGAGAGAACTGGCAGAAAACAACAGACTCGCTTAATATGGATAAAGAAGGTAAAAAGCTTCGGACGCTTACACAAGCTCTCAACGACGACAACACCAAGAGAGACAACAATACAGCAATCATTTGCAATGGAGTGGCAAAAAGTGGAAAAGAGCCGCAGATGTCCTAGCCAAACAGTACAAGTCTATCAGCACAATAGAAATAGACACCAACAGGGCGCAAGAGGTCAAAGAAAAAATAAAAGAAATTAAGAAGCCAGCCTCGATATACGAGATGTCATGGAAGAGCGCATTACCCCCCAAGAACTTAGAAAGAATATCAAAGGTCTGAAAAAGAAAAAGTCCCCTGGCCCTGATGGAATTCTCATTGACATGATCAAACACCTGTGCCCTCACGCATTATCAACCCTCTTAGATCTTTCCAACAGCTGGAGAACGGGCTGTGGCCCAGAGGTGTGGAAGGAAGCTCACATTATCCCTATCCACAAAAAGGGGAAATCAAAGACTGACCCACTTAGTTATCGACCTATCGGTCTCATCAGCTGCGTTGGGAAACTCCTAGAAAAAATCATCAACAAACGGCTGATGCACCACCTGGAAACTAATGGCATTATCTCACCCACACAATCTGGGTTCAGAAAGAACAAAACCACAGAAGATCAGCTGACATATTTTGTACAGAACATAGAAAATGCTTTCCAAGAACAAAAATCAATGCTGAGTGTATTCTTTGACTTGTCTAAAGCATTTGACACTTTTTGGAAAGACGGACTGCGCCTAAAACTATTACAGTCAAACATCCAAGGCACCATGTACAAATGGATTTCAAACTTTCCACACAACCGAACAGCTAGAGTCAAACTTGATGGCAAATACTATAGCAAGCAAGCAATAATGAAAGAAGGAGTGCCACAGGGCAGTGCCATCTCACCAACCTTTTTCCTTGTGTATATAAATGATATCACACCAGCAATCACCTCATATGTGAAGCACACCCTGCATGCAGACGATTTCGCTATCTGGAGTACCGCTGAATACGCAACTACAGCAAAAGTCAGAGTCCAGGCAACAGTAGATAAGGTCTTCAAGTGGTCACAGGATTGGGGACTCACAATCAATCTCAATAAAACAGTAACCACCAAATTTTCACTGAAGACCAAACAACGTGACGTCATCCTGACCATGAACGGCCAACCCCTACCGACAGAGGATACCCCAACCTTCCTGGGAATCACACTCGATAAGCGGCTCACCTGGAAACCACATATCCAGAAGATCAACCAAAAAGCCATACGCAGGTCCCAAATTATGAAAAAACTGTCTGACACCAAGTCGGGAGCAAACTCGAAAATACTGAGGCAGGTCTATCAAGGCTACATCAGACCAGTCATGGAATATGCATCACCTGCCTGGAGTACAACAGCAACATCCAACCTCACATCCCTTTCCAAGACTCAGAATCAGAATCTCAGGATAGTCCTTGGAGCCATCAAATCAACGCCAACCAAAGAACTACACAAACAAGCAGAAATGGACACTCTTGAAAACAGAAGAGAACAGAGAACTCTTACCCTCTATGAAAAAAGCAAACGGAACCCAACCCATCCACTTCACAACATCTCAAGAGAGAAAACAAAAAACAGATTGAAATCAAGAAAAAGCCCCAATCATGTAATGAAAGAAAAATTTAAAGAAAACCAAGATCTGCTGTGGCAAACTGACAGGTATGAGTCCCTGAAATTAGCTGAGAGCCCTTGGGAGAACAACATAGTAAGCATCTCCTACACCATACCAGGAATTGAAAGGAAAAATGAGAAAGACACCAACAATCTGAGAGTGAAGACACTAGAGCATATAGACAACACATACCCTCATGACACTTGGACACACATATACACAGACGGCTCCTCAGACAGACAACATGAAGGCCGGAGGCGCTGGAATCCACATCTTGCACTCTGACGGTTCAAAAGAAGACATAGCCAAGGCAACAGGATCCATCTGTTCAAACTTCAAAGCAGAAGTGATAGCTATCAAGACAGCCTTAGAACACATCCAAGCAAACTAAGACAACTCACGCGAGGAACAAAAATACATTATATTTTGCGTCTCACAAGCTGCACTCCAAAAAGCTTAGAACAGACTCCTACAGACCAACTATCAGAAGCTATAGCTC
>BMAT01001562.1:60035-71398 GCA_019649035.1 Elysia marginata | reverse complement strand
GAGTAGAAACTTATCGTTCTGCGACATGAATTCGAAGAAGACTACAAGACATGATGTTCACATGTTCGATAAATTTTTAGTTAATTCATGATTATTAAAATAAGAGCTTGTAAAAAAATACAATTAGAATAAGGCCTTTCAACAGACTGGTTCTCAGGCCTATTTTAACTTTTATAAAGAAAATATTGAAGTTGCACTTTTCCAATGCACGCTCTCCTAAAGTTATAAGTTTTGTCAATAGGCGTCCACATATTATTTTATAGTGATTATGGTAACTAAACAATGTACTGCTCTAAAACTAGGGTTCCGGTCATGGAGATCACTGCATAATTCATAATTTCAGCCTTCTTTGTGGAAACAATGGAGACGATTTTAAAAGATTGTTTTTCTTTCCATCTTTTGAAAAAAAATCAAGCACCTTTCAAAAGATTAGGTGCTGAAGTCCAGAGGGTGCTCTAATAAAATAAAAACGCGATCTTACCGCAATTTGCCGCTGCATCGACACCGTAGATAGGCCTACAGAGGAGGAGGACAGAGAGCTGCCTTGTCTCAATCACCGGAGGAGCGTGACTGACCTTGGTCGTCCTGGCCAATAAGACGCGTCAACGCTATCACTTCGGCTGTTCACAATGCCCATCATCGGTACTCCTGGGGAGGATAACAATCAACTAGATACCGTAACTTCATTGCTTCGAGAAATTGCTGGTGCAATTTACTTCTATTATTTTCAGCTGCCGATGTTATTATCACTCTTGAAATCAAAAATATCTTTCACTGCGTCAATGAAAATTTCGGTAGGAGAAGGGAACTGAAACTGTATCACATTTTGTTGGGACAGCCTTTTTAGACAAACACTCAACAGCTTAAAACGTGGGACGCAATACAAAGATCGCTTGTTACAAAAAAGATCAAGTCCACCCAAGCAGCTGCTAAAATATTACTTTGGTAATCAAAATGTTTGGTTCTATGTTTTATGGTTTTACAAAAATTACATACGCCTATAATATATAACTTGTACACTCTTTGCGTAAAAATATGACGATACTGTAAATGGCCTTTTTAGGTCCATATTGAAATGCTCATGGCACCTAGTTCTGCACATAGATGATCAGATCCAGAGTGTACTTACGCCACAGGGTGAAATTTTGTCTAGCTCTAGATCGAATTCAGGACATGATTGACAGTCCTCAGAGCACACAGGTCTCATAGCTGGACGGGCAGGAGCTATATATTCCACGACTTCTTTTACAACATAAGCCCTTGGTCTAGGACAAGACTTCTCTGCAGAGCACGATCTTGTTCGAGATTTTGAATTTGATCGTGATCTCACTTTGCCTTGGTCAGGAGGTGTTTGACACGGGCATTCGCAAAGAGGTGGCTGTTTTTTACACATAAAAGCCATGATGTTTTCCCTTTTGAATTAACTTAATAGATTTTTTCAGCAAAAAGTTGGAAGTTACGGCAAGGACTCTTAGACTCAGACTAATATTATTTTTTCAAAGCTTCCGGGAATGTAATTACGTCAAGTAAACGCACAATTCAATGACGTCATTGAAACATAAGAGAGTTGATAAATAACCGATGGGTTTGAGAGTACAGTCATGTAGCTAGCTTTCAAAAAGGGCATTTTTTACACTAGACGCAAATTCAGTCATTTACTTTTTGTGGTACCTTCATAAGACTGGTCATCAAAATACATCATACATCAACTGAAACACTTAAATAAATGACGCCGTCGCAACCCATATACAAGAAAGTTGAAAGTAACTGCATAATTAAGCGCCACTGTTCTATTTATAATGAAATTTATGTGCCCAACTAAATTTATTAGAAATTGACAGCATTTGGAAGTTGGAATCAGGCGACAGTATTTCCACTCAAAGCCTTTTGTTGTATTTGATCTGGCACGGCGAAACTGTCATCTGTAGGCAGTAATTAAACAGCATGAACTCACGGCGTGTTGTAAGAGTGCAACTTATCATAACTTATCTTAATAAGCTCAATTTTTTACTATAATGGTTCTGACCTATATCTACTTCGTTTTTTTTTCACTATTGGCGCGCATTGTATGTGAAAGCTACTCTAAGAACGTTTTATTTAAGTTGTGTAATACTGCTTTCTATCGTGCTGCAAGAAAAGGCTGGAATTGGCAAGAAGAAAGACGGGAGCAAGTGTTTGTTTTTTACCAAGATGCACTTTACCCAGCTGAGATAGGTCAGAGACATTGAGAAAGTTAAAATCCATGTAATATAAAAGTAGAACTGCTTGAATAATATCTCCTTTTAGAATCAGAAAGAAGATCTGATACACTTTACGTAACAGTCTTATACTCTGTTTATACATCTCGTGCAAAAGACAAGTTTGCTTGTGTATTGTCATTGGGCCTTTCACGGAGACAGCAATTAGGTTTATTTTGATTTTATGGTATCACCATAACTCCTCATTGTTATATTAACTTTTTTAAATCGCTTCACAGGAACCAGGTTCAGACAGGATGTAAAGGTGGCCAATTTGATTTCCTTTAATTGTACATTATTGAAAGTATTTCAGGTGACAAAGTTTAATAAAATCATGGTGGTGGCGAGAAAGGTTTGAGCCGAAAAGAGTTTAAACGACAGAAGATAACTTTTATTAAATAAATATCTTAGCAAATCATAAAACCTTTTATACAGGTAAAAAAAACGCGCATATATGGGCAAAGTAAGGTTTTATACAAAGAGAATGTTAAAAGTGGAATATGGGCAGATCCAGAGTAAGGGCAAAATGGAAAACAAAAGAAGAACCACAATATAATAAGACAGAGCTTTTGCTTCAGGTCTGATCAACAGCCAATGAAAGAAAAGACAGTGGAGATGGTCAGTCTCTGACGAGATCGAGTCCTGACGTGGAGCCCCCAGAGCCGCAGAGCCAGAGGGTGGCAAAAAATGATGTGGAGAAGGACACAGCGGCGAGATAGCAATAATTATACTGCAATAGCAAAGAAGCCATGGAATTTGAAACAGCTGGAAGATATACTATATCTAGTAGTATAGTTTACAAGACCTTTGTGGCCTGTGCTTCCCAGAAAGCTGAGAGGCGAAGATTTAGCATACATTATGTATAAAAACACCGGTTAAATTCATTCTCTGGGGATTAATGGTATAGATATAAATTAGGTGTATTGTTCAAAAGTGGTAGCATTGTTCAAGACAGTTTTCAACCTGTTCTAATATCTAGATCTAGTATATTCGACCGTAGACCTGAGGTAGTGAAAAAATAATGAGAACCTGTTGCAATGTTTTGTTGTAGGAAAATAACATAAATTTTCACGGATTTATTATCATTTACCAGATTATGAGTAACCAGGTGGGACTAGGGTCTCACCAATAAAAAATCTCTTTGGTATGAAGATTCGTTTGATTTACATGAATTTTAGGACTTCAGCGCATGGAAAAGGTTTTTGGTCAAAATCACAGGTCGCCATTGAGATAAATAAAAAGAACTCTTGACTTTGTACATAATCTATAGATATTTACATGCCAACGACCATGCAGCGTACCTGGCATCAGACACCATCAAACAACAAAAAACCTGTTCGTTACGCTCACCGCACGAAATAAGGAAACACATCAAGAAAAGGAGATTTTCAGAGGATAAGGAAAATAATGCACCAAATATCTGGTTGGTTTGCCCAGTAAGGTGGACCATAAAAGCCAAGGCCTTTAAGCAAGTCTTCTCCGTAATTATTTTTATTGCAGGGGTTGTGGCAATGGTAATAGAACAGTTGCATGGACATTGACAAGAAGACGACATATACAGATATATCTAGACTCTAGATTTAGATCTAATTCTAAGGCAGTTTTGTGTATTTAAGCTTCTAGAATAAACTTATGTTTCAATATTATTGAAAGTTTGAAATTCTGCAAGCTTCAGTTGTCTATAAGTTGTATTCTACACTAGCCTATCCTATCCTAGTCGCCTGTTGGAGCGCCCTGCTGAAGCCACTATTATACTTTTTCCCGCTCTACTCTGTCTTCTATTAGAGATCGCAGTTCAAATGAGTTTTCTATCCCTATGTCCCTTAGTAAAATGTCAACATAAGTAGTTTTCTGTGGTCACAATTTCTTGTTCCATCAAGTTATATCTTACAACTAAAGATTTCTTCTGTGGTTTTTAAGTTTGGTTTCTATTTAGAATCTAGATAGAGAGACTAGGCCCAATCTTGATTTAGTTTCAAACCCTTCAAACTTATTTTTAGACGCAGTCGCCATATAGAGCAAAGATTCAGCTTGTGCTCTTTGATAAGTATAGATCTATTAATAGCTATTAATATTATGCTCAAACTCACTTCAAAAGCAGCGGCGACGGACAAGGTGATTTTTCTGCATTTTCATTTGACTGCGGAGTTGGACCCTTGGGTTTTTTACCAGGCTGAGTAGCAGGCGCATTCGGTTTTTTCTTCCCTGATGTGGAGGTTGTAGTCTTTGGTGATTGTTTAGGGCTGGTTTCACAAGGAGGCCTTTGGTATTCTTCTAGAGGTGGCTCTTCAAGCTTCGGCTGCTCGGGGCGTTTCTTATCGGGGCAAGGGTCCGTCATTTTGAGTGATTTTGAGTCTATTGTATAGATCTAAATATTATCTAAAAGCTAGCTTTGTTGTTATCTTCTATGTCCGACCAAGGTTTTGAGCGGAAGAAGAGGTATCCGAGCAACCTCTTTGTTTTTAGTTCAAATGATATTTTAGATAGCAATGACGTCACCTTGCAAACGTCATGACAAATTTTTTATTTAATGAGCACGTTCCGTTTTAGCTTGTGCCTAACATCGGTTTCTTCCTATTATTTTCTACAAAACTTTTTTTTGATGCGCATTGTTTCAAGAACGAAAGATGCAATTAATTTAGCTGCTTACAAACATGAGCCTAATTCTTTTAAAGCTGGATTATTTTTAGCATTCTTTTGGGCCTGGGTGTGTCTTCAAATCTTACGCTTTTTAAAGATTTATTTATAATGGAAATTATAAAGAAATCTTCCTCCGCGACAAAGCTATAATTCAAACAATAAGACATTTCATACATTGATAGCAGCTCATTTCATTGAGTAATGACTTGTGATTTTTTTACACTAGTGGCCCCTTCGTTGAGTAAAGAAAACAGTAGCACTCCATGTTTAACTTGATAAGTAATAAAAATTCATGTAATGATTATTCTGACAAATATGTTATATGGGCTGATATCTTCTTAGCTATGAGAGTGTCATTAGCGATGATGTTCATACACGACTTAACGTTTATCAAAACACCGACACATTTTGTGATGATTTCGTTTTTTTTTTTAAATCGATTCCAGTGGCCTTTGGTTCTTGCAAAATTAAACCCATTCGAGTGTTTAAATTTTGATTAAAAATTTAATAACAGTTAAAAGCAATTGTGTTGGTGGTTTCATCGATAGAGATAGCATTTGCTTCAAAGCCTGTAACGTTTATCATCATATTGAATAATATATCCTCAGCATAAAAAGGAATACAGACAAAGTTATCAAAGTCAATGTTTATATTATGAAAACATAAATGGGCTGCCTTCTAAACTTAGGTTAGCTTTATTTTTTTTTGTATCCGTACTAATTGGTTTTGAATTTTAGAAAAAAAATCCTTAATAGAGCTTTGTTGAGGTTAGTAAAATATTAAGACGTTATATGAACACGTTTATTTGCCGATATGCGAGAACTGGCTCCAGCCCTCAACCTAAATATGGAGACTTTAGACAATGTGAAAGCACCCGTATCAATTATTTGAAGATGGTGAACGGTGTGCCACAATGGCTGACATTTTTTACACTGTTAAATCCGACACCGTGCAGTAAATAAAACTTATGATATGGCTTGAGTGCGAATGAGTTTGGAAAGGATGCCGCAGTCTGTGTAACATTGAGGTTATTTTCACGGACAATTTTACACCACAATTTGAGAATTATGCCTCTCGCTTCATCTTTTTTTCCAAGTTTTAATAAAATGAGGCTTTAGTGTAGTTTGTATTCTACTTTTTTATAATTATTGTGTTTTAATACTTTATATCATTTCGTTTTTCCCCATGTTATTGTGAAATTATACAGAAAATACAGCAATCATTTCAATATCCTTTCCAAAAAAATCGGCACAAGTACTTCTTCCTATCTTCTTGAAACTTCAGACATCTTTCTATACTTTCTCACATTTTTGTTTCCTGTAGTAGAGAAAATTAAATATGGACTGTCTCTTGATTAAGATGGTGCTTTGTTCGTTTTGCAAACCTTCAATGAATTAATTTTGTAGATGTTTGACTGAAGACTTGTAAAATTTTTACCAAAGTTATACTGCGTTAACTTTCACAGGAATCAAGATATGTTTCCACTACAGCCATGCCTGTCCAAATGTCTTGAGCTCTAAAGAAACCCTCTTGCTCTCCAAGCATAAAAATGTACCGATACCAACCTCCGTTTTGTGGCTAATCTTCAGGTAAAAAGGCATCAAAGAAAAGAGATTTTAAAAAATTATTAACGGTTGATCGTAGCGAGTATCCTACCTGACTGGAAAGGGGACTGAGCGAGGTATAATTTTCTATTGATGATTCTTAACCAAATGCATATTGAACAACATTGAAAAGCAACTGTACATCTTTTAGATGACATGAAGCTTTTCTGTTTCGTTTTTTTTCATCCAAATTTTGACACGACTTCGACTCAGAGATGGCAATTAGGCTACATGATGACTTGAAAAGATTTGTTTACTTCACAAAACCAGCAAAAAAACTTTTCAGAGACTTTCATCTGTAAGTATCATGATGTTGAACAAAATTCGACCACATACCCTGTGTTGTCATACATGGAAAAGATAAAACAGAATTCGTTGCTGCCTAAGACAAACAAAAAACCCCTGAGAGATCATGTTAAGAGGTGAAAAATAGACTATAGTAGACCATTATGCTTAAAACAATCTTATATTTCCTGACAATAGGCAAAAAAAATATTAAGACATATCTC
The DNA here is from genome assembly GCA_019649035.1 of Elysia marginata. Taxonomy (NCBI): domain Eukaryota; kingdom Metazoa; phylum Mollusca; class Gastropoda; family Plakobranchidae; genus Elysia; species Elysia marginata. The sequence continues at coordinate 64,408 of BMAT01001562.1, read as the reverse complement.
TTTGAACTTTAATTTAAATTCAAATATATATATATACGAAATTTTTCAAAACAAAATCTCAATTTATTTGGCATAATAGTCTTATTAAAAACTAGTTTCAATAGTGTTGTCACTTGAGAAAAATTCAACCAACTTGTATCTCTAAAAAACAAATTCCTACCCTGCGAGTACGAAAAGAGAGAATACGCCACAACCTTAATCGGCTTTGTTATTGTTTTAATAGAAACTGCTGCTCAAGACCCAGATACTTTTTTCCCTCAGTTATTAAGGATCTACAAAAAACATGAACTCATCATTTTTGCATACTACTTAAAGGTAGGCCTAAGCTGTTGGTTTTTGTTTCGTTTTTTTTTTTTGTATAACTTTTAATTGCCAAGCCGTTGGTGCGAGTAAAATGAAACTGGCAACATTAATAAGAACTTAGATAAAAATGAATGAATGAGGGAAAGCATTATGATATTTACCTGTAGTTGAAACAGTTGACAAGTCGATTCTCCTAGTTTTTATTTATTCTCTGCACGCCCTGGGAGCCGGAATGCATGGAATTTTAGGCATCTCTGGTTCAGGGACAGGGGTCTTTGGTTTAGGTGGTGGCGGTGGAGTGGTTGGTTTGCGGCAAGGAGGCACAAGTCCTCGTACACATGGAGTCCGTTTCCATTCTTCCAGCTCTGGTTCTTGCAATTTCTGCTCCTCTGCGCATATCTTTCCTTCGCAAATCCCAGCTGGTTTCGTGTTACTTGCCATCGCTGACTTTAGACTTGGACCTAAACTTTTCTTTTGTAAAAGAAAAATAAACATTAAAAATATAAAAGTTAGAAAAAAAAGACAGATCTTCTTGATGTATCTACAAATAAATTTGGAGAGACAGCATTATCATACAAATGTTATTGAAATTATTCTGCCTGTTGTTTTTTTTTACGTGGCAATATTTTGCCATGACTATTTTCTATTGTGAACTATTTTTTTAATTTATTTTTTACGGAAGGTAGACTAGACTGTAGATCTCTTCAAAAATCTTGTTTTTCTATGATTTGATGAAAATAAAGTAAAGTATTTGTGATTTGATTCTAGTAAAACTAATAAAAAGGTAATTTAGTTTTGAACTTTACCAGAAGTCTTTGTAGTGTGAGTTTTGTTTTGTTGGCCAAACTGGATGCAAGCCTAGGTTCTAGACCTATATCTAAATGTAAGTTGAAACCTAAATCCGAGCTCAAAGTTTTTATGCAGAGAAGTCTAAATTTAGTACTGTTAGATAGCCTAGTGTTTGAAAGCATGTGCAGAAATGTAGCTTTGACGTCATGGCTCAATCTTTACGCCAAAATCTTTTTTTTTTTAATTCAAAAGTAAAGATGCGCAAATATGCGGTGTGAATAAAGTGGCGTTAGGCCTACTGTAGGAGAGAATTATTGTTTTTTTACAAAGTTAGACACAGCGAAATTAAAACAACGTTGTTCTTTTTTACGGAGATTTCTTGTATTCTGACATAATAATTCATATTAACTTTAGCATAGATGTCACATTTTATATCAAGTTATCCTTGATAGGCCCGTTGCGTTCAAAATTTTGGAATTTTGGTGGGTGTTCCAACAATCATAATAATATTATGGCGCTCTTTTTCCATTGACAAGTCCTCAGCAAAGTGTGATCCGACAAGGGATCGAGAGCATATAAACTAGATCCAAATAAAAAATTAAGCAATTACTATGCCAATAGAAGAGACGCACTATTTTCTGGGCAGAAATGTCTTTTAAACTTTTGGGCGTTGGAGTTTGATACGTGCTAGTTCGCCTTGGGAGCTACAGCATCTTCGAGCATTGGATCCTGATGCATGTCGGTTCATGTATTACTAGCAGATTTCGTTAGTGCGCACCCAGCTTGGACTTCAGACAATTCCTTGTGGGAGTAGTGACAGCTCTATTAAGCAGGCTATTCCACTTGTGCACTACTGCCCAACTCTTTGGGGAGGAGAGAGCTGTTGCGTACGTTTCGCCTGTAGTGGCATTTCTTCATCATGAGGGACGTGTCCCTTAATATTGCGACTTGCCGCCCGTTTAATAATGTACCTGTCCACGTATTTGAGCCTGTTAATGTATAATTTAAACACGTCGATCATGCCTATCTGTTGTCTCGGTGCTCCAGCCATGGTAGGTCAAGGTGCCACAGACGCCCGAGGTAAAGCAAGTCACGATTTTATGTAAGCAGATTGGTGGCTAGACGCAGAACGTCTTGTATGTCACTGCGTATGGTCTTGTGGTATGGCTGAAAGACTGAGTGACCATGTCTGAGGATTGGGCGCAAAAGGCTTTTAATTAGGTTTGTGAGGAGGGTGTAGCTTTGAATACTCAGACATTGATTTCCGTTTACAATCTCAAAATATTGGACGCAATAGTATATTCAATGCCGAAAATGACGTGATAGAAAAATGCCGTTTCACTAAATAGCTTTGACCTAAATCTACCTAGTAGTGTGGAAATGTGTATCAAATGTGGTTTTAATAGCGCTTTATTTACGCTGCTTAATGTTTTTCCAATAGTGTCACACAATGAAATGCGCAATCTGCAAGAAGGAATGTGGAATAGATTGTGTTTCCCAAGTTGTGACGTAGATTTAGGTCAGACCCATTTTGAGATACACGGGTGAGACACCGGGTATTGTGTATGCTGGCTACTTCAATCCCATCATTGTTGGAATTTTCATTCCCTGCTCTTCTGAGATTGAAAACGATTATAATGTTGGATCAGATATTGGTACAAACCCAAATTCATAGGAAACTCAATATGCGATATCAAAATTTACATGACTGTTTTTACTTTACTTATTGAGGAAATTACATGTACGTAAGTCGATTTTAAATCCGTAAATGCTGAGAGATCTTTAGTTTCTAAACGCATAGCTATTATTATCTAGTGTGCTCCATTTAATTTCAATGATTATTCCTTTCTATTTGGGTACAACGATGTGTTGATAAGGCTGCTTAATAGAGTTCAATGGATGTGAGAACAAGACAGTGTGCAAGATCTAGCTCGTGGGAAACAATAGTCCAAACGTAGTACCGTAGTCTGATAACTCAGCCCACGCAGTGAATTAGTCATGGGGTGAAATATTTTAATGAAAACAGTTTGTTACAACTTTTTTTTTGTAAGCTACCGTTTTTATTTTCTTTGGACTAGTTTTTTCAAAAGTATTTTCCAGACCCGAAAAGTATTTGGTCTTGCTTATTCTTGACAGGAGGTATTCGAACTGAATGTTCAGAATAAAAATTGTAAAATGTTAAAGAAACCTGTCTACGCTTATTCATTTCCTCTAAAGGTGTTTCTTTTTTTTAAATATTTTTGAGTAGATTTTGTATGTGTTTTGTCTTTCTCGTTTTATCATTTCCAGATCTTTTTCAAGTTAAGATTAATTAGGCGAAAAAATCTTGCGGGGATATGTTCGGTGTCATTATCAGAGAAAAATGGGGGCTTGATTTTTTTTTCCTTTCTGTATTTTTTAAATTTAACTTGAAAGCGATTTCTGTAACACTGCAACTAGGCTGCATAGCAAGGTTTATCTGTTTATCGCTGTGTATATAGGCCTACATGTAATTTCATTCATGTTTCTTGTATAGCATGAATAAAATTAAGAAAATCTTTAGTTACGAAGTGTTTTTACAAATGCAAGTTTTACCCAAGGGTGTCTACCGAAGGCTAACAATACTCAGCATAATTATGCTTCATTTATCATAAAACAACAGAGGCTTGTTCATGCTTCTGAATCTTGTGTTGCGATTGTAGCTTTGTTCAGTAAAAGACAGTTTTAAAAAAAATTTCTGAGGCCTATGATATTCGATGGGTGCAGGTACATGTATATAATAGACCCCAGTTCAATAAAAACTAAATCTGGATGGCCAGATCATTTCACAAGACATGCCCTGCTATCTTTAAGATAAAGATCGTACATCTCCCTTGAACCTGTTTCACATTACTCGTATCCCGTGAGGAATACTCCGGACTGTCTCTAGACCTCTGAGACGTTGAAAAAAGTTGTGTCCCTGTAAGTCACCTACACAATGGGAACGCACCATGTAAAACCAAAAACGGGTTTAGGTTCTGGAAACGGTCCGGAGTCTTTCGTGCGGGATACGCGTCTTGTGAAAGGGCTTCAGTTTGCCATGCTCGATCCAAGCAAGAGGTCCTCATCGACTGTCAAACGCTATACCCATGCTTGCCCTGAAACGACCTGCGAGATTCTGCACGACCTGCGAGACACTCTTGCTGAATAGCCAGCAGAATTTCGCCCAGCCTCGCCAGACTACCACACAACCTTGCAGAAAGAAAGAAAGCTCCCGCGCTAATCTGGCAATAAAACAGAGTTTAAGCAGCAGCACGTGAGTA
>BMAT01001562.1:3404-26301 GCA_019649035.1 Elysia marginata | reverse complement strand
ATGTAGACGCATGGATGGAATGCATGTGCACATGAACACTGTGTTCACGCTGGTTTGGCGAGGCAGAGAGGAGTGGGAGAACCATCAGTGAACTGCACCAATCAGCACCTGTCACTGTCTTCTGTCCAGTCGCACTAGCGCCCCCTCCTTCACTAGCCCTCACCAGGCCAGTGGGCCCAGGCAGGCGAGCAAGCGCTCAGTTCATGCAATGTCTTGAATCATGATTGGAAACAAAGAGCGCCCACCCACCCACCTCCGCTACTTCTCTTTCTCTGCGTCTCTGCCAAGACCCATCTGAGGGCTCTCTATATCTTTCCATTTGACAACGAGGTGTGGACTTTAAGCGAAAATAGGTCCGAAGCTGTTGACTTCATGCGAAATAAAGTTACTTTAATAAAGAAGGAAAAAAACGGGAACGTTGGGAGGTGTTGACTTTAACCGAGAGTTGACTTCAAGCGAGTTGACTTCTCGCGGATTCCACTGTAATAGTAATAAGTATTACTGTCAAGAGAATGGTAACTAATATCCTGAGTGCTAGGTGTTAAACTGTAGAAATGAAACCAGATCACTTTTGAAACTGGATATTATTAGAGAATTCCTCGTTATTTTACTAGTTGTACATTATTAATTTTAGTGAAATAAATTATATACATGTCCTAAGACTAAGAGTTCATGTCTTCCTTCAATCTTTACCCCATTTTTAAAACCTTTCTGAATTGAAATAATTTTCATTTGTGTGATGTTCTACTTCTAGGAAAATTCTTAATACAGGTTATTTAATTTTTGTATTCAAGCAATCAGTGTTTCTGATAGAAGAAAATATTTTTGAATATTTGGTGGTTTTATTTGAGTTCCTTCTAATCCTAAATGGTTTAGAGATATGCACTTTTTTGAGTGGTAAGGTTGGAAAATTAGACGAGGAAAAAATTGGGTAACATCTGTGGCTAAAATTTTATAACTTTTGTGAATTGCTTAGCTTTTTTTTTAACATTTACTAGTTATGCTGTCAGGCCTAATCATAAATTACAGACAGGGGCAGCGTGGCGGAGTGGTAACAGAGATATAGCTGTATAGCTTTTTTTAAAATTATTTTGATATTTTAGTTATACCACCACCTAAATAAAATAGAAAAAACATTTTTAAATAGAAAAGTTTGGACAAAATCCTCAATTCTAAGAAGCTAAAAACGCCAGAGGTACACATTCTAGAGATACCCAAGACTTACGCGTATACGAAGTTTGGTGAAGTTACATTGAAAACTTTTTTAGATAGCCTGTCCCAAATGGAAAGCTGAAATTTGATCTTATGACCATAATTTCTCCACTTTCCTCCCGTTTAAAAAAAAGCTAGTTCTTTGCCCCCCAAAATAACGTCTTACTTCTTGGACACCAAACTTATAGTTTACCCAATCAGTATCAATTAATTTGAACCTGGACAATTCAAACACTGGTACAGTAGTATCTGGTTAAACGCACGGCACTTGGGAGGCTCAAATAGCGTGCGTTTAGGAGATACGTGCATTTACAGCAAGCAGTAAAAATTATCTATCTACTTACTTCCCTTTAAATTAAAACGAGAGAATGATAACCAAATTGTTTCCCTGAACCACACAAACTGGAAAGGTATAGACAAGAACATCAAGACATGTTTGTCTTGTCACCTAGTGGTGTATCACCTGTATGTAAGCTTATTTGGCTTAGCAGTTATCGCATTGCAACAATCCAACCATTTCTTGACTGAAGGGAGGGAGGGGGGAGGCATGGTCGAGCTGAACTCTTCAAGAGCTATTATAGGCTAGTCTACAACAGTTGACCTGTCAGTGCGGTATGGGCAAAGCTACACAGAAGAAGCTCAGTCAGTGTAGCCTTGATCATGATCGTATCGCTTGTTGTGCTCTAGGGTCTACACAAACCATCCCCACGCGACAGGCCTTGTCCACCTTTTACCCTCCATGCCTTCCTATTCACGCCCCTGCCCCAGGCCTTCCCAACCCAAAACGTGCAAATATATATAGCATTGTAGTGGTGACAACCAAGGAAGATAATACTTGCTGAGTGATTCTAGCTTTTTCCGCACATCCCATTGGTTGCCTGATCCACTAATTTTTACTGATTTCATAATTCATAGCGTGCCTTTAGACAATGTTGCGTGTGTTTAAAGTATACTAATCATATAGAAAAAAATCGGTCATAGCGATTGGGCGTTAGTTAAACCGTAGCGTGCGTTTAACCAGATAGTACTGTACCTGCAAAATCCAAACTGTTTTCAGATTACCCATTCCATGCTTTATGTTATTTATTCTGACAATTTAAAGTTAAATTTTGTTCCTGTGTGTTTCAAAATATCTGAAACAGAAATGGAACTTAATTAAATTAGGTAAACAAAATATTGTTTTTGTGTAGAAAAGAAAGGATGACCAACAAAATACATTTTTTTGCTATTTATTAAGGTTAAAAAAAAAAACAACAAATAATCAAATCAACAGAAAACTATTGTAGAGCCGCTGACCATGACAAACTGCTGGGTGGATCTGGGATTACCCATGTGCTAGGTATACAGCTTGATGCAGGAGTTCCTCTTGGTACGAGGTATGCATCCCATTCTTGTCTGCAAGCAAAAGAGAACCAGAAAAGCAATGTCAATCACATGAAACACTCCTTCAGTGTATTGAATCTTACCAAACAATTACATCAATACAGTTGAAACCTTTCTAAATGAAATCTCTTGAGCACACAGAAAACTGTCGCATAAGGATTTGAATTGCAATATCCAAAGTATTCACTGATTCTCCTCTCTGTCGCAGCAGTTATCACCTTCGCCTCTCAAGCCACCCTATTGTAGACGCAAGAATAAAATGGCATCATGGGCCATGGTCACCTCTGTGTGGGTCCTAAGATGGCAAATCATAAGTCTTTCATGCTTTGGAGATTTGAGTACTAGGGAAAAGAAGGAATAACGCCTTTAGACCTCTATCTAAACTTCGCAGAAGATAATTCAACTACATTAACTCCAGAATATTAGATCAAATGTCTTGCGTCCAGGGGAATGAGTCAGAACTCGAAAACCAAGTTTTTGAAAGAAAAAAATCTAATTCACAGGTCTACTTTTTCTGCGTTATGTCTATATTTCAAATTAAAACTTTTAGCATTTTTTTTCACATAATATTGATATGTTTTGAGACTTTTTACGCATTTTGAGGCTTAGAAAAATCTCTTTAAATATGAGTTGTTGACATTGAACACAAGAGATTTGATAAATAAAACCTAATACCTAATTAACTTTGAATAATGAGAATTTTGAACAATCAGGCTTCAATTTTGGCAGTTCCAACTGCATTTAAATATAGTTTCAAATAAGGAATGGTAAATCTAAAGAAAAACAGTGCAGTTAAGAGAACTTGCCCTCAAGAAAAGATCATAAATTTGATGTGAAATATTAAAAAAAATATATAGTAAACTTGGATATTGTCATATTTTCAAAATATTATTATTAAAGAGGATCTTTATTTATTTTTTTCCCTGTGCCTTTCCTAACATGTTTGGACCCAACGTTATCGTTTCTGGTGATCTTGGTTAGTAAAGAATTTTTCTTTTTTAGTGACGTTGGTCTTCTCTTCTATGAACCCTCAACTCAAAGAGTTTACGAGGGTGGCACTTCCCACATTCCCCTGTCCGGCAAGGACTGACCATTCACCGCCGTGTTCCGAAAAAGTGTGCAATGTCTAGTGCTATGGTGGCTTTGTTAGTAAAGGTTATATCCTATTTACCCTATCTAGTAGTCAAGTAAGAAGGCAGTTGAGAAGGGGAGATGGCTAAAGGAGATTTGGTGAGAAGATATAGATACAAAAGAGGTAGGTTAGGAAGAAAATATTGATCGTAGTATTTGCAGCATTACGTAAGTATATATTTCTAGTGGAACAACATGGAAGGCGACTATTTTTAATGATATCTATAAGGGATCACTGGGCTTGAAAAACAGCTCTAGCTGGTCATAGGAAAACTATAAAATGGGTTCTTGCTGGTTGCTTTGGCGAATTACTAGTAATTCTCAGGCGATGCAATTCTCAAGTCATCAGGCTGTACCTTTCAGGCTGATAGATCAATTGTACTCTTAAATGGGGTTGGTATTAATAGTTTTAATAAAGATACTGAAGAGGATAGTATCTTTATTAAAACTATTAATACCAACCCCATTTAAGAGTACAATTGATTTATCAGCCTGAAAGGTACAGCCTGATGACTTGAGAATCCCATCGCCTGAGAATTACTAGCTCTAGTTTTTGACTGGCAGAGAGATTGAACAGGTGACAAAGGGTGTCTATGGCAGTGAGCATTACATTTACAGCCTCTGTGTAGGCTTGCGGTCGTTTCTTTTAATTGCAAAAACAAATGATAAAATTTAAGGAGAGGGAAAATTGAGGATTTTGAAATTCATCTTTAAAGCAAAAATCCTGCTGTCATTTTCATCTTCATTTTTGCTCAATAAAACAATGCACATTTAACCAAAAATCAAAGTTTACAGTATGAGGAGTATTAGGTAGCCTACAATTAGTTCATTGATTTGATTTTTAATATAGGCAGTTGAGCAAACTTATAAAATCAATTGAACTTGCATCTTTAAGAAACAACCCAATCTTGTTGTTTGGTTTAACTACACAAAATTTTTTTTACCTGAAATTGTGGAATCATGAATTTTTTTTCTCGTTGAAATTTGAGTACTCTCAACACAAATTGGTTAAAAAAAAAACAACTTTATTGACAGGTAAGTACTGTCACTGATCCCTTCAACTGTTTGCAAACTCAATTGACACAAACATTTGACGTCAGCAAAGAATTATCAGCTGGGAGCCAACCACAATGACAGCCTGCATTCCATTATTATAGCTAAAACTCAACGAGTCCGCTCACCGTCAGTGCACTTGCCTCCACAAAATTGGGATTATCTGTTATAACAAGCAAGACTGAACTTGAATGTGACAGCTACTCTGGCCACCTCACCTCCCATCTACCACCCAACCTTTCATACCCAGCCATCATCTTGACAGCCAAAGCTTATCCAACTAGCAAGACATTTTGACAGAGGCAGTACAGTTGTCTCCATTTATAATAATATTCCCATTTGTTGAGAGCCGAAAGAACAAGGACTGTATATGGATAGGGATTATGATGAACCAAAAAATCTTGCATTTACAGCGTAAAAGATGATTACTTCTCCCTTCCTCAACTATATTCATTGTCCTTCAACTTGGTTGCAGGACTGGGACTGCCATTGGCCCAGTTTTTTGTTGTTTTTATTTTGAATTTAGAAAGTGTCTTTATTGATTACATTTTGTCTCCAGATTCAATTTTTTAAAACTTTTTATAAAAGGGGAAAAGAAGCTGTTGATGACTGTTTTACTTTTAGTTTTGTTGGTTTCCACAAAAGGCATGACCAGCGATCACTCATCACACCTAACCTGTGTGTGACCACAGCCGGTTTTGTTACATTGCATACTGTTTACTAATTACTCTGTCCCCCTTCCCCCATTACTGTTTTGTACACCTGTTTGCGTAGGTAGAATAACCCAGTGTGATGGGCATGGTCAGTAAGCAAACACCTGTTGTGTGGTCAGTCTCGTCTGAAAGTTTCATACGCATAACTTCTTGTGTACGGTCAGGCTGTTTGAATCAGGCTTACAGTAACACTGCAAAGTAGTTTTCATTCTTACGATTAAACACACCAATAGCTTATTACAACGGTTTTGGACATTTTAGTGTGACAATGAAGTGAATCGAGGATAATATATGGAGGATAATGTAAAATCCTGTTCATTGTTCACACGCCTAATTGATGAGGTTTTATCTTTCTTCCCCTCTGCACACACTATCATGAAGGCACTAGTGCAGATAAGCGTAGATTGGCTCTTTTAGAGCTAGACCATGGGGCATCACATGAAAAAGGGTTACTATAATTATAATGGAGTACATGAGCTTATTTTAAACATATAGCGTTTTTTCTTTCACTCTCGTATAAGTATGTACTGGTAACTCAGACTGCTCCCATCCCATTGCTTGACAAGTCTTGTAAATTAGAGAAGCAGACTTAAGAGACATGAAAAAACCAGGCTATCTTCCTAAACATTTATTTGAAAGAAAAAAAAAAGGGTGCTGAACTGCACAAGCACAATCTTTACCTGATTTGAAGAAAAGCAGCCAGGCTGTGACCTGCTTGTCTGTAGTATTGAGTGAACGGAAAGAGATGATCTGTATGTGATTTAGTATCTGAGGGGAAAAAAAAAAGATTTGGAAGAAAATACCAGTAAATGTTTAAAACATAACATACAGCAAAGAAGCCAAAGTTTTAAATACAAAAAAAAAATTAATGAATTTACTGAAAAAAAAATTAACTTGATTGTGAAGAACAGCTGGTGCAATCTTTAGAAACTTTGTGATCATTAATTTTTACACGTTTTTTATAATTTGATCTTTTCCGGAAAATGGGTCTCACTTGTAACATTCATTCCAAATTTCTTGAGACCAGGATAAATCGGATGCTGCATATTAACATTCTAGGGTGTTGCTTGTTTGAGAAATGCATTTGTCTGAGCTTTAAAATGTAGAAAAATTTCATGAAGTTATCAGATTTTGTGGGAAATATATAGGAAGTAAACTTTTGTTGATTTAAAATTTGTTTAAAAAAGAAGGAAAAGTATTTTTAAAAAGCGTTTTCTCAAACAAAGGATTTCAGACTTCCGCCTCATTCACCCTTGTCGCAAGACAGATGTAAAACCTCAGGGGGTACAGAGGGCATCAAACAAAATTTTTTATATATTTTAAAAGGGTTATAAACTTAAAGAGCCTTCTACCAGTGTGAGTGTATTAGTACCTCATTTCTATATCTCAAAGTTCCACTTACAGACTAACTTTGAGTAAGTGTCACACTAAATATTTCTAGATAACAACATGATGACCACAAAACTAAACAACTACAGAGAAGTTTGTGTGTGTGTGGGGGGGGGGTTGTTAATTGAGGAAAAAAATTAACATAAAAATAATTAAAAAAAAAAAATTGCAATTACCATCAGGACCAAACAGGATCAGTCTTAATTTAGCATCCTCCTCCTCTTGTTTGAGTCTGGCCATCTCTTCCCTAGATTCACGCTCCAGTTTGCTCTTTTCTTCCTCTTCTGATTTGAGGACATGCTTAAAGTGAAACAGACACAAAATTGCTGATTAAAACATATCAGCTATGATTCTTCAAAGTCAGAAGTAATGGGTCCTGAAAAAATTTAGGCTTTTAAATAATAGTCAATTAATTTAGTTACCAACATATATAATATGTTATCAATTTTGATTGGGCATTTCAACGCAGAGTTAACCTAAATCCTAGGGCAATTAACTTCAAGAATACTTACTTCATGTATCTCTGGTTTTAGTAAAATCATCCACTGCCTCAAGAAGCCACATCTTTTGTATTGCTAAATTATACATTTCATATTTTTTGTGACACATGATACAACATGGGGTGTTTATCTCCGAAGCATGAAAAACTCACTAAATTTCTTTTCTCAGAAATCTCACAGCGCTTTACACACATTACCTATAAAAGATAATAATAAGCTGGTTATAAATCTTATAGAGCTTAGATGAATGAATACAATGTAGCATTTTTTGCTAATGACTCAAACCAAAGACCAATTGAGGAAGTAGTAGAAGCATTAAAAATGTACATAATAACCAATTATACACTACAAATATATAATAATGTCTCGCATTCTATCCAAAAGAATCTAAAGTCGCAAGATCTAGTTTTGAGATATACTATAGGCTTTCTAAGTCTAGTGGGTGTTCAGAAGTCACCTTTTTTTCAAATTTTAGATATTGATCCTAAAACCATTTCTAAACACTTTTCATAACTGATTCATGTTGAAATTTCATGTTTTATGTGTTTAGTTTTAATTTCTAAGGACTTTATACCTTTACAGCAATTTTCTCCCCTTTCTGAAATCTGAAATTTCACAAGTCTTAACCCTGTTTACTTCGAACAGCTATAACTTCAGACAGAGGCATGACAGCGCTGTTCTGACTGTTGTATTTGAAAGTAGGGAAAATAAGCTTCTTTGTGATACCAATATCTCACTACTTTACAATTTTTACTTTAGACTCATTATGACTGGTTGCAAGACATATTTTCTTTCAAATTCAAATAAAGGACATCAGTACAGTGGTACCCATTTTTAACGAGAACTAGAATAACGAGAACTGTTGGTATAAAGAGAGATATAAAAATTCCTGTTTTTCTCTCTATTTGAGCCCTACAATTTATTTTGGGAATAACGAGAACCTAAGTCAGCTTAGCCAGAAAAATCTCGGTAATAACGAGAACAGAGTGTTCAGAAACCCAGCGCGATGAGGCAGCTGAGAGAGTGGCGGAGGCCTTGCAGTTGCATCATTCAAAGTCAAAACCAAAATCTAGCAAAGTACATTGAAGCCTAGAACTCTATGATGTAGGCCTACGCTAGTGCCGTAATGGACACGCATTACATACAGTACAAAAATCACAGGCCTAGACACACGAATTTCTACCCCTTCAACTTCTTCTGTCCTCCCCAACCCCCTCCGCTCCACCACCAGCCCCCCCCTCTCTCTCTCAGTCTGTCTGTCTACAGTGTAGGCCTGTAGATCTCTCGCCCACGCGCTCGCAAACCAAGTGAACATCGCTGCCACCGCCCACACTTGTCTTGTGTGTGTGTGTTGGTACGATGCCCTTTGTTTTTCACAAGCTGAGCATCAAGGTCTGTGGATACCAATGCCACCCTACCGGTCCCTTTTCAGTGGCGCAACATACTGCTCCTCTCACAGTCTCAGTCTCACCTTCCTCCCCCTCCACGCGTGGTGTAAACTGATCGAACTGAAGAGCTTGAGACTGAGAGTAACGATGTCGTAATTTTAATGCCTATTGGCCCACGCATAGCCACACACCATACCCACATTGCCTCCCATGAGTCATGATTGAGTGTACATAACTAGGGCTTACTTAGTAAAATTTAGTAGGGCACTTCTTACCCCCCCTTCTATGTGTAGCCTCTTTAAACCATTTTATGGGAATAACGAGAACCCCTGCTATAACGAGAGTTCAAGAAAAAACACGAGTTCTCGTTATTACCGAGTTTTACTGTACATAGAAATACAAGTATACAACCACCTTGATTCTTAAACTGAGTATTAAGAAAATATGTTATTGAATCACCACAACCACTGCTGTAGGTCACATGGAGAGATAAAGGGGAAATTTGTGACAAATAAAGTAGTTCTAAATAGACAGAAAGACTTTTATCTAAAAGAGCGTTAAGTATGACTTGACAGTTTATTTTAAGCCTAATATTAAGCCTCACCTTCAGTTTACTTTCCTCTTCTTTATAACATTCCAACTGTGCTTTAACAAGCCTGGTCATATCTTTGATTTTCTCTTCAAATGTTTGTCTTGATTCACCAATATCACTGTCCCCTGAGTTGCATAACAAATTGTACAGAAGAGAAAAGTACAAAAAAATCACATGAAAACTAGGCAATGTAACTAACATGATGAAGTATAGAGGAAACAATAGAGATATAATAAATAATTCTTTATTTTAAGTACAAAATCAGTTAAGATAAAAAAAATAAATTGATAAAAACACAATTACTTGCAGTTTTAATTACTTGCTCTTCTTCTAAAAGTGATTTGCATTAGAAGCAAATCGAAAGCACACTGCTTCTACAATAATCTACATTAATACGATATAACAAAAAATGATATCATCCGATTTTTGTATCAGCTCTAACTTATAGGAAGCATAGCCTACAAGATTATATAGAGATCCTATATAGAGAAGTTAAATGTAACTTTATGAAGCTAATAAACTTTAACCACACCACCCCAATTTTTTTCTGAAAACTGCCTCTTTTTATGTCTAAAACCAAAAATGGTTCCTTTGATAGAAAACGCAAAACCTGTATCACAAAGGTGTTAGGGATAAGTAAAATCATGATTAAAAAAAGTAATTCTCCTCTGCACAAACACAAGAAAGCAAATTAGCCAGTCATTATGAATCAGATGTAATATTTGATTTGGTTTAATTTCTGGATCAGCGAAAAAATTCAAAATTTTGTATGTTTTACGGAAAGATTTGTCAGCATTAGATTAAGGTTCAGAAAGTTAGCTTGACACTTAGTTTTTTCTATGAATAATAATATGAAAACGTGTCTCCAATTTAAAAATTTGAGGAATCAAAAAACACTAAAAATTAAAATCATTTGTATAGATAAACATCAAGAGTTATTTAAATCTAGTGTTTATAAGTCAAGACCATTTTGAACATTTCTGTTGTGTTTGCTCTACTCTTTCTTTGTTGCTATTTCTTTAAAGCTGGATTTTTTTTAACCTAAACCATCTTACACATGTGCCCTGAGACTCAGTGATAAGGCTTTAGCACCTGTGAATACATTAGAGAATAAAGGAAGGCTCTTAAGTGTTAGCACTGCTGCATCCGCCTCATTTAAAAACTGACATTTGTAGGCCTTAGTTCAGGGTTGTAAATGGCCAATGAAAAAAAGCTGAACACAGCAGAGACTCTTAGTAGTCTTACTTAGCGCTTTGGTATCAATAGAACTATAGAGCATCAATTATACTTAGTCAAGGGCAACTCTCTAAAAGGCATCACTTGTGCTCTTAATTAAGTTTAAAACTGCAAAAAGTTTATTTGCGAGCAGGTGTTGTATTACTGATCGATAAAGAAATTGAGAAAAAATTTGAGCTGAAATAATTAATTTGAGTGAAAAAAAAAACAACAGAAATTAGCTTAAATGTTAAAGATTTGGGTCCCAGTTGATTATTTATTCTCACTTTTCTTGGCTTTATAATAATTTCATTACTCTACTAAAGAAAATTTTAGGGAGGACTGCATAACTTTCAGTGACCACAGTCAAAGCCATATAAAGTTTCAAAGATTTATAATAAACTTTTAATCATAGAAAAGAGGTTTTTTGTAATGTCTGGCACAGAAACATTATAACTCTCCCACTCTTACCCTCCCAGCAATAATGTAATATTGTAAACACAAGTCACCTCTTTTCTGGGCAGCATCTCTACGGATGAGGCGTAGTTTTTCGAGCCCGAGCATTGTATCGATTAGTCTTGAAGCATCCTGAATTTCCCGGGTGACTTTACTAAGAGTCCGATCTGCTGCAGCTTTCCTCCTCTTTTCCTGTAGACAACACCCAACATATATATACAAACGTTTATAATTTTTTATTTAGGGACTTAGTTTGAAGAAAACAATTACTACGTACCTCTGTAATGTCAATAAGGAAATGTCCTCATTCCTGATGAAGCTTGTAATTTTGATTGCACAAGTGTGCCTATATTTAATATCACAAAATGATCACTGAATTATGATTGCAGTGTTAAACTGTGTCAGAATGTGGCACTAAATCGGCTGGCCTCCTTGACCCATATGAGAAATCTATAGATCTGTATCCTTTGATATCTTCTACATAATAGAAATTTACTGAATATATATTGTCGAGTGTTTATTACGATTGAACAAAATAGAAAATGCCTGTATTCAGATGTAGATCTACAGGCCAAAACTGGCCGCATGATGAGTGATGAACTTGTTGGGTAAAACAGGATAAAACACCCAGTTCTGCACAGTGTCAAAGCAAAACTAATGCTTTCTAACCAGGTGTAAAACATCTGCTGATGTGACAACTTAGCATTTGCAATATAAATCTTATTGACCTACCAGTCTGTTTCTGTCTTAGTGTATACATTCATTCTCTAAGCCAGTAAATTGCATCTCTTAAACATGTAAGTTATGGCTTTGCCTGGTCTCAAAGCTGTGTAAACCAAGCTCAACATGGCAGCACCTAACACAACTTTTTAGACTATTTAAACAGCTTGGACAGTGTGTTTTAGCAAGATACAAAGTAGGGTGGGTGCTTGCATCAAGCCTTGCAAGACAGCCTGAAGTTGGCCAAAGGTTGGTCTATACAAATGCTTAGGACAGGGATAGATCTAACTCTTAGATCTATGATCACAAAGTGCCAGCAGGTTAGATCTATGATTTGTTTTTTACAAGATCTCACTTCTCGTTCATTCTCTAATTCTCATGAAGTCTTTACATAGACATAAACCTTTGTCACTACTTGCAAATTCATAGACCTTGTTTTTTCAAATCTCTCCATTTATATTGCATCACACCCTCTCCTGAAATATACAATGTAATATTTGTGCCAATGAATCAAACCAAAGAACAATTAAGGAAGTAATCAAATGGTAAAAATAAACCCTTAAACACAACCTGCACAAAATCTGCAGACTTGCATGCAATGAAGCAATGGCAACTTGAAATTTTCAAGTGAAAGTGTACGCAATCATTGTTAATAAGCTTGGCCATAACAAAACCTAGGTTGTGGCTAATTTAATGCCCAGATTCATTAACTTTGCTACAAACAGGCTTTCCTTTAAAAAATTGAAAATGAATAAACCCTGCCAAAATGCAGAAAGAGAGCTGTTTTGATTCAATGTAAAGCCTTGAGAGTGCATGGCTCATGTTGCAAAGCCTTACCGTGTTCTCCTCTAGAATTTTCAATCTCAGTCTTTCTTGCCACTTGTCTATAGCTTTGCTTTTCTCATTCCACTGCTGATGAAGGGCCTGGCTCTCATCAAATTTTGTTTTTCTTGCTTTTTTCATCCTTGCCTTCAGTAACAAAAAAAGTAGACTGATGATAACATAGTAAACCATTTCAAAACTGATTTTAAGCAAGTTTATTACATTCAGTGAAGCAATGCACTTGTACACTATCCCACTCTCACCTCTCCCCCACAAAACAACCTTTATGTTAATAACATAGGATAATATTAATAAGAAATATATTACACATCAACAACTTATGGTTTGACTGTTATGGCAGTCACTGATGGGTAAAATAGTAACATTTTGATTTCATTTTGATTATGTTTCAATGAGATTGAGAAGTATTCATGAAAAACAAAATTAATACAGGTGCTGAGACAAAAGGTTGTGTGGCTTGTTGGTAGTGATGTCATGTCAGGCTTCGAGGCTGAATAAAATGTTTCAGAACTAAAACTATGTTGAATAATCTTGTTTGAAATGTCTAATGGGCTGAAAGCAACATTTTGACCACAAATAACTTTTACAGAACAAAATATTTTGAGCACAAAAAAAGCGCTATATAAATTTAGATATTATTATTATTATTATTATGTCGCGAGTTATTCTGACATGAAAAAAGTCACACTTTTTGAGTCACCCAAAGACATGACTCAAATGACATGAATTTCAAAAAGTGATGATTACTTTCTACAGATGATGATAGTCTCCCGTGTATTAATAATACTTTGCTTTTTACATCATTAAATTCACTGGTTTTTGCTAGTAATATTAGAACTAAATAAGACCTTTTCAAAATTTACATGAAATGTTGACAGAGTAAAATATTTCTGTACCAAAAGTTATTTTTTACGCAAAAAAAAATTTTTTGTCACAGTCATATATATGATAAAATAGCTCAATTTAATCCATACTTGTCAAAACAAAACAAAAAAATTACCAATTATGAGTAAAGGCCATTTTTGGGCTGGACCGTAACAAATGTTAATCTTAAAAAAAAAAAAAAAAACCAGACAAAATCTATTATGTCGACTCTAATGAATAATTTTTATTTACTGTCTTACCAATAGCCTATAGTTTAATTAGTAAAACAAACTTGTATTTAACATTTTGTATCTGCTGAATATTTCTGAAAAAGCACAAATGCAGGTATGAGGTTCAAAAAACAATAGTAAAGCGGCTTTTTTAAAAATCAAATGATACAGAAAGTGCAGTCCACCAAAATGATGTAAAACATTTTTAGAATTTTATAAAGCTTAATGGCACTGGCAGTGGGGCCCCTGATGCACTAGTAGCCTTATTGGGACACAAAACCATAATAAAAAAATTACCCTGATGTATAATGTTCACAACCATTTCTAGAGCTGTTCCAATCATTTGAGCCTGGCTTGCAGCAAATACAATCGAAATGGGATCTACATTCATTTGTATTATTATACATAATTGAAATAGGTGGACTGCACAGCATTGAAAATGGAACAAAAATGCAAAATTTTAGCGATAGAGAACATATGTACTCTGGGTAAGGATACCACATCGCAAAGACTTCAATAAAAGGATATGTATGAAGGTGAAGTGCTGGTAACAGTTGATTTCCATTAAAAACATTAGCATGAGGCAGATTACAACCAACCCTTACTGAAACAAAGCGTTACCAATCAATCATTATTCACTGTAGTCAGAGCATTGAAATAAAATGAAAATATATGATTGACTAATAAAAATGAAAATATATGATTGACTAATAAAAAAAGGTTCCCACAACATTGTACAAATTTAAAATTTTTTAGCTTACTATCAAAGATAGGTAGAATTTTTTAAAAAATTGTTTAGTCATGTCATCTGTGTCTAGGAACTTGCTGCGTTTCAATCCATCTCTCTAATTACCTGCTACAGTTGTCACATTTGTGTTGCATAATTAATTTAATTCTTTTAATTTCACTGTAATATTAGTTTTCTGAATGTCCCATCATTTTTCAAATGCTACTACTTGAATTTCAGATTCTACAGAAGATGAGATATAAAATACAATATTGAAATAAACGCAAAAAAATTAAACATTACACTAAAACCTTCAAATCTTTAGAGACTATTTATTGTAAAAAGTTGTTGATAACAGACAAATTTTTACTCACCCTTTTACGCTGTATGCAATTTAACTTTTTGCCGACACCTTGTATAAAGCCATTTTCTAAAAGATGCCCAAACCCAGAGATTTTTTCCTGGGAATTTAAAGAAAAATTATGAGCATTAAAACTTTAGAGAGAAGGCAATAAGAAACCAAAAGGAGTAAATCAACAGACCATGCCAATAAAACTGGATAGACGCCTCAATTAAAACGAGCTGTTTATTTTAAGTATTAAGTGATAGAATTCAATAATCCAAATGCATGGATAGTCGAGATTCATGATTGAGAGAAGGTCTAATTTAATTATCTTGGTTTCATATTTGAGTACATTATATTTAAAGCACAACAATTTTAATTTTTTTTTAAACTATTTAACATTAATTGAGATACAAAAAGAAACACTCGTTTAATTTTTTAAAATTAAAACCGAGATGCAAGCGCACCATGTAGAAAAAGCAAGAATTTAAACACCCCTATAAAGTGCTCCACTCGGCACTGATAACCAATAGCTGCCCTTATAGAACCTTTGATATATCAACTAAAAAAGGTAAATACGCCTCTGAAATAGGGCCTTTACAGATGTACGATCCAAAAGAAGAGTAACATTTTCTGCAAATCTCAAATTTGGACGATTTTCTTTCACAATTCAGTCTTAATTATAATCAAATTTCCTGATTTTTTTAGCTAAAGATTGCTGCTAAAAAAATCGGAATTCCTGCAAAAATCCGAAACTTGCATCCCTGATTTAAAAAAATAGATAACTAGATGTTTTGTGGATTTGTAAAGCAAAATCGTTTTGTACACAAAACTGATGCTGCTACAACACTGCACTGCTGGATATCTCTAATCTAAAAAAAATACCTCCTCATCTTACATTTATACAGAAGGTCCAAAAAGGGACACCAGAGCTTCCTATGACAGCATTTTACAAACCCACCAATATCAGGGACATACTAGTCTTTTCTACCATGCACTCTAAATAAGACAAATCTGGCTTCAAAATCTGCAAGACATCTTAGTGCAAAACATGCCCATACACCTCTATCATGTCCCCCTTCAAGCCCTCTACCACCAGGCCAATTTTCAAGATCACACACAACTTGTCATGTCATTCACACATCTTTTAACTACTTGTACCAAGTGCAGAAAGCAGTATGTTGGCAAAACAAAAAAATACTCTTTAGTATTGTTTCAAAAGTCACAAGTTTGATATCAACAACGACAGGGACACTTGTGTCGCCAAACATTTTCACCAAGGAGATCAAACCAACCAATATGTAAACATTATTGCCATAGATCATCTAGAGTAGAGAGACCAGGTTGCTGCCAGACACAACCTCGTCCACTTAGTAAAACTGATTTTGTTAACTATAAAGACCCACCTTGGTAGCTTCCCTTTGCTATTGTGAATGCTGCATGCATTTACAAATCTATCGGTGCAACCATAATTATGTGTTCAGGAGGTCAACAAACTTTGAAGAGTGTAAAACATCCCTTCATGAAGTTTCACATGAGTTGTTTTCAACTTTGCATACTGAGCTGGAGTAGAAGTGGCCAAGTCACAGCCAGTTCATAATACTGTGATTTTAAGGCCTGCAGCTCATCTAAGTACCTTTCCTTCACTAGTGTATATGCTGCATCTAGATCAGATTGTTTTTGTTCTATTTTTTTTGGCCCTTCTTCTACATGCATCAATTTTAAAGATTCATGTTTAGGGTAGAGGGGATCCCATTATGTCTTTCATAATATAGGGGCAGCATGGCAGAGTTGTTAGCGCGTCGGGCTTGAGATCTTGAGGTCTCGGGTTCCATTCTCAGCCATGCCATGTTGCGATTGCGGCATTGCCTTGGAAAAGCAATTTAATCTGACTTTCCCCAGTCCACCCACCTGTAAAATGGGTACCCAGCTACCGGCAATTCTTGAGTGGGTGAAATACGCCTGCAAAATCCTGCATAATAAATGTGTTTAAAGTGACCGTCAAATGTACTGGTCTGCTGGGGCATTAGTGGCGCTGCTCTTGTGGCGACACAGTTACGGCTGTTATGCTGAGTAGCAAAGACAAATTTCCCGAAAGGGATTAATATATTCAGATCCGGAAATATTCAGTCACCCTTGTTTACATTTCATTTATGCTTTTGTTACTGATGAAGGCTACAGGCAAAGCTTTTGGATGTTATTTTGTTCTGCAAATACTCTGTCTCATTGAATTTAAGTTTGGCTATTAGTCAGCTTATTCTATTACAACCTTTAAAGAGTCGCATTCTCGTTTTGAAGCCTCCCAAGTAACCTCATCAGGTGATGAAGCAGCCGCAGTCAGACCATCCACTTGAGTAGACAGACTATTGATTAAATCCTGCATTTCTTTTAACTTGTTCATAAAATCCCAGACCTGTGGAAATAATTAAATTTTATGGCAAACTTTTACATGACTTTTACTATAAAAAATATGGAGCAAAATCACAAAATGAGTCCAGTGGAATTTCAATATACTAATAAAAAGTAAAATCTATATTGTCTCAAAGGGCCTTAAAACTTCGCTTCCCCAAGGCAGTCATAAGACTATTTAAATCGGGAATGAGAATAGAGCACAAAACTACCATTCTTGCGCTTAAGCAATTGAACTCAAAGAGGAAGTTAAATCCAAAAGGAACAAGAATTCGCGCTTTAATCTCAATTCCAATATCTATATTATAACAAGTTATTGCATTTGGAACATAAAGAATCAGTGACAACCATTTTTAAGAAAATGTGGAAGACAAATTAAGAGATAACAAAGGATTTAAAGAGATGACCAAATGGTCACCCTAATTATTTCCCAGCCATCATTTCAATGGTTTGAAAAGGATATAGGATGAAATAAGTGCCTACTTTATAAACTTTTGAAAAATACAATGCAAGCTAAGAGAATTTTTTTTGGTCAAATTCTGACCCTTCAATAGTATTAAATCAATTTTCTTTAGTGCCTATATCTACAACATAATTGATTTTAAGAAAAGAGACTGATTGGAAAACCTTTTTAAAATATAGATATGATAATGTAAAGTTTGATTAAAGAAAATTAAACTGAAAACGAATGTTATACAAGCTTCTCAATGAGTTCAAATTTATTAAAGGCAAAGAAAACAATTAAATCTTGCACCTAGTAAATTTTTAAGTAAGAGAATATTAAACGATCAGACTTCAAGTTTAAATTTTGAGGTTCCTAATAATTACTATTGTATTGTTTTGACACTTAACTTGAAACTAATTAATGATAGCGAGTAGTTCTTTTCTTAAAAGGCTAAAATAATAATTACATACATCTGATATTCACCTTTACTGAGGGTTTTCCTTGCGCCTGGTCTTGCCTGTGTTCAGGTTTTATATGTTTTTTCTTGACTTGTAACCAGTTTTCCAGTTTTTGACATCCAAGAGCTTTATCGCTCAGCAGCTGTTGACTCGCGATCATAGACTTGTCTGTCATCGAATTAGGGGTGACTGAAGTGCTTGGTGGGGCAAAACGAGCGTAGAATGATGAGTTTCTTGCAGGTGGTGGCTGGGTATATGGCCTGAAGGTATTGGCAACTTCTGGTGGAGGTCTATTAAAGCTGACATTTTGAGGGAAAGGTGGCACATTTGAGACATAATGATGTGGAGCTCCACTGGGAACCTGAGTACCACTGAATGGTGATAATTGTTCTTGGACAGGTGGAGGGGGAAAACTTGAGGAATTATTTTGAGGTATATTGTGTAACGGGGGAAAAGGAGGAGGGGGGAAAGTTTTCTGGAAATTTGAAGGTGGAGGACGTGAAAAGTTCAATGAATTTATTATCTGAGCTGGTGGAAACTGAAAACTATTTGGAATGTTGTGTGGCTGAGGTGCCCTTTGTCTATGAGTACTGTTGCCTTGGTTTGCCCATGGAAAACTGGTGCTGTCAAATTGCTGCAGTCCATGTGGAGGTTGGCATGATACATTAGAGTCCAGAAACTGGCTGTTTATTCCACCCTGTGGCCTTTCTTGGCGGTGAGACATGGTTCATAAACAATACCTAGATTAAAAAAAAAAGAGATGAATTTGATTTTTATTTTTTAATGCAAATGCAAAGAATGAAGTTCACATCTAAATACAATATGATATTATTTTTAGCCAAAGGGGTTAATTTTGCATCTCAGGGGGCCCAGCGGATTAAAGTTGGAACAGAATTTAGAAATTAGAGTAAACTGAATTTGAGATGTAAGCATAGATCCAGATGGATATTACAAAGTATAAATCTATCCAGAAATTGTATTCAACCATTTAAAAACTAAGATTGGAAGTCAAAATAACACATAAACTTAGATGAAAAATATTTTCCATAATCTCAGTTCTCTAAGAGTAAGAGTCAATTAAAAATAAAAAGTGTTTTAACCAATTTTGGCGCAGCCTATTGCAGGATTTTTTACATCTAGACTGCTTATTGTTCACCTCCCAATCCACCTATTTCAACTCCCGAAGACTGAGACTCTATATAAATTGTGTGCAGAGACTTACTGGTAGATCTGATTCTGGTAGCTGTTCAATAATGTTAATAATTACAGTAGTAATTATATTTGTGGTAGTAGTAGTAGTAGTAGACAGTAGTAGTAGTAATAGAGTGGTGGTAGAAGTAGTAGTATTAATAGTAGTACATAGTGCTCAATTACAGCAGCACCCTCAATAGTGGGACCATCCCTACAGGTGTGTCTGAAGAATACCCTATTTTTTCTATTTATAAAGTCTATTAGTATTACCTACAGTGCATGAGTTTAGCGGGACAAAAATGGGTCCTAACATGGATACAGTGAGATGAAAAAAGCGAGCCATAGATAAATTAGAGTAAAAATTTACCAAACTTTTTTTCTTAACTAAACAGGCAAGTTTTATAAGACCATGTAGGCTCATTGTGGGCAAGCCAGTGTAGTCAATGTTGATGCGCTCCTATGTTTGTCTATTTCACTAGTCACGGTGCATTGTACATTATTACAATTAGGGAAAGAGAGGGGTGGCCGCGGGCTGAGTGCAATATTGTCAATGGCCTGTCTAGTGCAGTGAGAGGAGACGCTGTCACCTGTAGCCTGAAGGTCTAGACAAAGATAGTGCTAGCTCTAAGGTTGTAATTATTATCACAGTCTATATAGCCCATGGATGCAAATTTAAAAATATTTGATTTTATGCATAGCTGCCCTTTAGGAAGTAAGCAAAGTGGAAATAGAAAATTAAACTTAAAGGTCGAAGTCTTGAAACGCTAAAAATTCTCTGAAGCCTCACTCGCAACCAGCTAGGAAACGAGCAAGACCTTAATATCTGCAGCACTGCAACGAGGTGCAACAAGCTCATGATAAGTGAAAGGTTAAAGTAAATGGGGAGAGTTCTAGTTAAATTCCATACTCATTTTCACCTGGTCAAACTTGTTAAATGATCTTGAACTAATGCTGATAATATTTTGTGAGTCTGAGACCAAGGACATTCATCGTGGTCAGAGGTAACTATACGTTGATAGCCTAGGTCTAAATCGGAAACCTTCGGCTTAAATCATAGATTTGATCGTAAAGAGGTTGGAATTTGGAATCGCTAACTTAACTCTAATTTTTATATTTTTACTGTGACCAAACGCAATGGTTTGATATATTTTTGTGTGTGTGGAAACAGTTAGGATTAACTTTTCATACCCACTATTAAGTTTCTACTCAAGTGTTTCTACTAGGAGTCAAATCCCTTTAAAGTGAAGATTTTTTTATAGTGAACTGATAAAGTGGAAAACCCTATTTTATTTCAATAATTAATATCTCTGAAATTAGAACTACCAATTTGAGTGTACGATTTTAGTCAGAAAAACATTAAATCTCAATTTATCTGGGTGAGAGTTGGGTGTTAATGTGCACTGTAGTTAACCCCTTTGTGACTTAGGTTTTGTCCATCGCCATGACGTGACAGTGTTTGGTTAAA
Organism: Elysia marginata; assembly: GCA_019649035.1. NCBI lineage: Eukaryota > Metazoa > Mollusca > Gastropoda > Plakobranchidae > Elysia > Elysia marginata. Next base: position 5,574 of record BMAT01001562.1, on the reverse strand, counting down.
CTTAAAGAGTGGGATTATTAGTATATATTTTGAAAATCACTCTAGAGACTCCAATTATTAAGTCAAATTTTAAATTTAACTCTGCATTAAAATTTAAATGCCCCTCTTAAGCAGTGCAAGAAACGACGTACATTGTACGACTAAATATTATGGAGAACAGCAAAATCCACTGATTTGAGGACCGACAACATCTTGAACATATATGTTACATAATACATCGGTTCTGAATCTTGTCATGACATATGATATAGGACGTGCAGCATACATACACCTTATAGGTCACGAAGCGGTAAATATACTTGAGGGGAAGGATTTCCATACAGGGGTACTATCCTAGCTTTAGAAGCCTTAGAAACTGCAAGGTACCGTAGTACAGTAAAAATTCTATTTGGTTTTTAGAAAAACAAGCTCCCGTGCAGTAAGATGCATTGCTTTTGAATTAAAAATTGTATGTAACTGACAAAATGAATGACAATGAGGAGCAATCGCCAACTAAAAAATAGTCAAAGTGGCACCCCTGTGCGTAAATCCTGACAGCAGAAGGCTACCAGACTAGTATGTAGTAGAACTTACTTGTTTAATAGTAGTGGCAGGATTTAAGGATTTAAATGCACTGGGGAGCTACAATTTATTTTAATATGAAATGAATTGTCAACTTTTCATTTACAGCTCATTGTAAAACCCTTCATTTTATCTGTCATGTTTGTTCTATAAAAAATCCTATTGCTTATTATTGCACGGGACCCTTTGTTTCTAAAAATCAGAATGAGAAAGGGTTTGTCTGGCCAAAACTCCCTGCTCTTAATTATTGTCACCAACAGATGTTAAACAAGTGCAGCTGAATCTTCTTTGTCAACAAGGCAACCGCTCATGGAGGACTTGTTCAGAAACTTGATTCCTTAGCTATAGATACTTTAGCTCAAACTAGTATTTAGCTTGTTTTTACTCGCCCAAATGACGGCCCCCTTCTAATCTAAATTCTAAGGAAAAATGTGCACTATGATAAGTAGGCTAGATCTATGTAATAAAAATATTGATAAATTAAGAAACTGTCAAGTGATCATAGTTAATAAACTAGATCTATCATTTTTCGGTAATCGTGCAGTTGAGCGTCGGCCCTGCCAAATCATTTTAATGTTAAAGTAAATGATTTATAATGGCTCTTCAAGTAGCTACTAAATCTAGAAGTAGAATCTAGATCTAGATCTAGAGTCTAGGTCTAAGTTATGTTGTTACATGTTTATATGTATTCAAATTTTGTAGCTTACGGTAAGCAGTGTAGATCTATCTAGATCTAATCTAGATCTAATTTTTTTCTAGAATCTACATTAGATCTAATCTAGACCAAGATATCTGAGATGATCATTTAGTTACTCTCTGTGCTCTCACGCTAAATTTTGGTAGAGGATTGTAATGTAGAGTGATCTCCCGTTGGTAGCCCCTAAAGCTGGCCACAGATGTTGCTGCATGTATGATTGATGCAAGCAATGGAGTGTAATAAAAAAAAATGTTGCAAATAAAGTGTTGCCTTTCTCCTGCCCCTACAAATGTCGATTAAACATAGCGAATAAGGGTAGATTTTCTTGTCATTTCATAGCATCATGTAAAAGCCAAAAGGACCACCTTGCTCCAAGTTGGAATGTTGTTTTATTCGTTTTAACAGAGAGACAGACAGGAGATACACAGAGAGAGAGAGAGAGGGGAGGGGAGAGAAGGGGGGGACAGAGAGAGAGAGAGAGGCTGAGAACGACATAGAGATAGACAGAGTGAGATTGAGGCACTGATAGGCTGAGAGAGGGGGGGGGGGGACAAAGACAAAGGCGGACATGCATACAGAGGAATGGGTAAAGATAGAGAGGCTAAATGAGAGGCAAAAGGAGACTGAAAGACAAAGAGACGCAGAGAGAAATATAGATATAAACTGAGAAGTGTGGATAAATATTAAAGAAGCTTAGGGATGATTGAAGGATGGAGAACTCTGAAACTGTAATACATACATGCAGTCATACTGCTAAAGCGGTGGTATATTGATGGGCAGACTGTTGAAGTGGGTCTTCAATACATAGGCAGACTGCTGAAGAGGTGATCTATGGATGGCCAGGCTGCTAAAGCAGTAGTCCATGGATAGCATACTGCTAAAGGTGATCGTCCATACATAGGCAAACTGTTG